>JAQGAO010003146.1:0-17724 GCA_034697705.1 Ommatoiulus sabulosus | reverse complement strand
ATTGGTCAGGGAAATTTTTTTTCAAACCTGGAAAAGTCAGGGAAGTTGAAAATGAAATTTCTGGGGGAACCCTGTCACATCGTTAATGTGCCATTAGTTAATCGAGTGCATATCAACTTCTATTTCGCGTGCATTTTTTTGACATTTTAAAGGATCCTGGTGCAATTTCGTGAAATTGACTATACATGTATCGTATACATGTATGATGTACAGTATCTGATCTGCTACAATGTTATGTGATTTAGTACATTGTCGTATTCAGTAAATTTCCGAATGACCTGGTGTAAGTTCCTCTAATTTTGCACAATTTCTTATCACTCGGTATTTATAGTTTCGCCTAAGTTTGTACATTTTCAAATGATGTACGTGCTACAATTTTATGGAATTTGCTCTGTAATGCCAATTCAAATATAGCCTACATGTAGTTTGGTAGATTTTTTGAAGTTTGTAAATTTTCAAATGATCTGGTGCAATTTCATCAGGTATTTTTGTTCATTTTCAAATGACCTGGTGCAATTTGAGGAAATTTAGAAGATTTTCTAATGATCCGATGTACAATTTGTCGAAATTTGGAAGATTTTCAAATTATATATCTGATGTACTATTTGACGAAATTTGGAAGATTTTCAAATGACCCGATGTATACAATTTGACGAAATTTGGAAGATTTTCAAATGACCCGATGTACAATTTCAGCAAAATATTGCACATTTATAACTTATCTTTACCATTTCTGACTTATCATTGCCATTTCTGGAAAATCCGATACAACTTATAGCTAATCTGGCGCAATTTCAGTTAATCTGGCTCTATTAAGATTTCAGATGCTATACTGCATGGTGCAACTTTCAACTTATTAAGGAGCTACATTGTATCAATTCCAATCTTCTAGAACAATTACAATGTATAACTTCTTTACTACTATGAAAAACATTGTCTACACTTCTTCTTGCACACTTGACCAGACACTTATTAAAAATTCACACAACCTGATTAGGCACATTTTCAACTCGATCTCTCAGTTCGATTTGAAGATGAGACTGCACACGTTTTTCAGTATGATCTTTTCCATTTTCGGTCGGTGTAGTCACCTTCTTTCGACCTTTTTTTCTCTGCTTCGCGTAATTTACTACAAAACGATGGCCCGGGGGTCAATTTGGCTGTTTGGTGGCGCTGGCTGCGCCATTATCCCCTTTAGTGGAAGCGCCATTGAGTCTCTTCCACTTTCATTTCCTGCTGAAAAGTAGCGCGAAAATAGCCCCTAGCCGCTTCCTATATTTTTACGTAATCCTGGGTTTTTTCTAGCATTTCGTTCACCTATTGCGTTTCATTTGCTTATTTTTCCCCGCAAACGCATTTTCGCGATATCTTGGATTTCTCGAAAAAGCGCCTTTTTTTTGGGCTAGATCCCATTGTGGGGAGGAAATAGCATTTTTATCTCTCTCGCTCTCGTTTTTTGATTAAGCTTAGATCTGATTTTACGAAAGGATTGGAGAAAAAGGAGGCAAAAAAAAGATGTAAATCTCGATCAAAACAAAAATTGATCCTGGTCGACGTAAAAGGCGATGCACGTTGAATGTGCAATGGCGAGGGACCGTCATAAAATACCCCCATGGAAAACATTTCTGGAAATAAATGGCACTGATTGGTTGATAGTCTTGTTTAACGTGGGACTATGTTTCTGATAAATGGGAGGCTGCTAAAATGTTCTATGTCCATGGATGTTGACCCCATCGGCTTTTGAATGGTTCAGTTGTTTCATTTGAATCTCATTTAAGAATTATGAATTCATTAAAAATTATGTACTCTAAACGGATGTAATTTTCGAGGAGGTGAGTTTGAAATGTAACTAATTAAAACACGAAAAGATTGTAAAAAAATGTCATAAAAGATTGTAAAAAATGTTATAAAAGACATCACATAAAATGTCTTCAAATAAATTCAAATGTAATTTAGTAAGTTTTCAAATGACCTGGTGTAATGTTATGTAATTTAGAGCATTTTATAATTTAGTAAATTCCCAAATGATCTGGTGTAATTTCAAGAAATTTACAGTAGTTCATTTCTAAGTGATTTTGTTCAGTTTTGTCCAAATATTACGAAATTTCATTTTTACCATTTCTGCCATTCTGGTCCAATTCTAGTTAATCTGGACGCAATTTCGGGTAATCAGGGACAATTTTATCAGCTCTATTAGCAGTTTTTATCAGTTCAAAAATTATGCAAAGAAAGGCATTTTCACAAAAATTAATTTTAAATTAAAGCGAAGTTTTAAATTAGTTATACGTCTACTAATTAACAAGCTTGTGTGGAAATTAAACTTTTTGATAAAGAAAATATTTCCAGATATTCTTGAGATATCTTGATATTATGATAACTGAAATATTTTTTTCATTATTTTCACGACATATTTGAAATAAGCTATTGCATAAGTAATCCAAACCGGATTGTTGAAGTATAACAAAGTTTTGAATGTTTTCTATACTTTTAAATTTTGGAAAAATGTAAAAATTTTGTACCGGAAATCATTCGTGAATTATTGAAATATGCAAATGTGCGAAATTAACAGACTAACCGAAGTGAACAGAAATAATTTAAACTAAATTAACGTCATTTTGAATAATTCTGAACTTTTCGTATATTTAGAAAATTAAAAGGAAATTGAATTAGGTGTTAAATACACCCGTAATAATTTGATCAAAGTAAACATTAAGATAAATTTAAAAGGAAACTTGAACTTAGCTGACATGGTTAATGACATTCAAGGTTTAGTATTTCATTTCTTAAAAATAAAATGGAAAAATCTTTACAATGAAAGAATTAGATAAGAATGAGATAAGAATTTCTCAAGTGTTTATCTTTGCAGAAAAAATTGAAAAATTTGCTGTTTTACTATCTTAAATTAAAATATACAATGTATATGTACATGTATACATGTATATTTTTAACATAAAATCTAAAACTTTCAGTTCAACTCTTGGAGTGAAGATAGCCCATCTCATGTTTTCAGTTTTTGAAAAATTGGCGCTGCTTGAAAAAATAACCCTAGGGAATAAATTAAAACCAATTTTCCCACGTTTTTCGATTTGTTTTTAATTCAATTTTAATTTGGTTCTCTAATAAACTTGCTTGGCAAATTGGTAAATGATGCTGCGACCTGAAAGGCTATCTGTAGTATCCATTAGATGGTGTCGTCCACTTAGCTGGTCAGCCATTAAGAGTGTCAATCTTTTCAAAACTGAAGTTCATTTCTTAATTATTATTGAGTTGTTATGTTCTGCTATCAAATACACGATAATAATGGCAAGGTTGTGAGGGTCATAAACCCGAAAATTACTTCGAACTAATTTCGCGCGTATTCATATTTAGTCCAAAAAAATGAGGGAAAGATTTTTGGGAGAACACTTTTATGCATAAAAGATTTGTTTCAAAAACGTTGTTCTACTGGATTCCTCCAGACCTGGGAAAGTAAGGGAACTTGAAAATTTCTGGAAAAGTCAGGTATGAATGAGTTATTTTGAAAAAGTCAGGGAAATTCAACCTATTAATTTAGTAACTACCCAAAATTAATGTTTCCACGTGTTTAGCTCAGGGCCCATTTGCAAGATTTTTAAAATTTTCCTATAGTACAAATTTTTAAAATTGTCACCAATTTCAGAGGATAAATTTTCAAAATTTTCAAAATTCCGAGGACAAATTTGCAATTTTTTTTTTTATGTTTTCCGATGACAAACTCGCCAAATTTTCCGAGTATAAATTTGCAAAATGTTTAACAGTTTCCGAGTAGAAATTTGCAAAATTTTCAACACATTCCGAGGAAACATTTGACAAATTCTAAATCTTTTCAGACTAAAAATTTTCAAAATTTTCTATATTTTTAGAATTAAATTTTTCGATTTTTTCATGCTAAATTTCCAAAGATTTGACAATTTTCCTTTGTTAAATTTTTAAAAATTGTCATTAGTAAATTTTGAAAAATATTGAATATTGCCCCGTGTCGATTTTTCAAAATTGTGAATAACATTGGCATATGTCATTTGTGACATTGTCATTGGTCGGGGAAATTTGCTTAAAAACCTGGAAAAGTCAGGGAAGTTAAAGAGGAAATTTCTGGGGGAGCCCTGTTCTAAATCATAACATTGAGAATTAATTTCGGTCTCATGATTTTGGTATGTTCAAACATGGGGCAAACTTTTTCACGTTTTCCGAGGACAACATTGACAAATTTTCCACGTTTTCCGAGGTCAACATTTAAAAATTTGCCACGTTTTCCGAGGACAAATTTGCAATATTTTCAATGTTTTTCGAGTACAAATTTACAAAATTGTCCACGTTTTTCGATTACAAATTTGTAAAATTTGCCACCTTATCCGAGAAAAAAATTGAAACCTTTTCCACGTTTTCTGAGGACAAAATTAAAAATTTTCACACGCTTTCCGAGAACAAATTTTGAACATTTTTCGAATACAAAATTGTCAAATTTTCAAAAAAATTTCATGCACATTTTTTAAAAAATTTTCAATTTTCAAAATTGTCATTAGTGTAAATTTGGCAAAATATTAGCTTGTGTCGATTTTGAAAAAAGGTGTCAATTTTTGACAGTGTCATTGGTCAGGGAAAATTTTCTAAAACCTGGAAAAGTCAGGGAAGTTGAAAATGGAATTTCTGGGGGAACCCTAGCTGTTGGGGGTAATGTCATTATAGTTGATGCAATTATTAATGAACGTTTACAGTTTCCTAAAGACTTCGTGAAAACGTGACTTTCGTAACTATACTGTCAACGTACTTCTCGAATAAGCCTAACCACTTTGGTTGTAAGACAACAACAAACGTGTTTTTCTTGTTGTTGTTGTTTTTAGTCATTTTGTCACAATGGATCACGCCAAATAGTGCTTTTATCTGCGCCAACTAATGGTTTCAGCCCATCATTTCGATGTTTACAACGCCTCGAAATTGACGGCTTTTTTTACAAAATGGAAACATTGTTGCATTTCTTCGCTATTTAGATACGCCACGAATGCCGAAATAAGCACTACTCACGCACTTTTTAACGCTAAAAATATCCATTTTACCGTGAAACCACTACGAATTTAGGACGATTCGAAGTGAAAATTGAAGTTGTTTTTTTGGAAAATAAATGCGAGGAAAGTGAAAAAAAATGCCGGGGAATCTTTCTGCAGAATGGCGAAAGATAAACAGGGAAATCAATCTTACTCCTATCTACATGTATACACGTATACCTGTAAGTCCAGTAACTAGTAACTCGAATTTTATTATATCCGTATATAATCCTGGTATTTTGTTCATTTTTTAATTCTTCAGCATCAAAAATATAGTTATTTGACTTTTCCTACCTGTGGCATGGAGCAACAATCATTATTTTGAATTTTAGAATGGTGCAGTGATGGTTCCTTTTGGAAACCACTTGAGATTCTTATCGAATTTGAAATTCTGCAATTTTTTTGTGAATGGACCCTTTTGCTAATCAGATCCTCTCGCGGATTTCTAAGGAACTAGCCTGAGTACCTTTAACGCCGCTCTGGCCACCAGCCTTGCAGAGAACGGCGCTTTCAGCGCGTAGATAAGTTGCACATGACGTAGCCAGCATGCGCCGTCTGCTCGTGAAAGCTATCTTTACATCATTAATACATACTAATTCGATTAGGCCTATCTTACGGAGGAAATTACATTGTCCTGGCGTAATTAATAACTGAAAACTTTTACATCATTTGAAACATAAAGAAAAAACAGGAAGAATTAAACGAAAAATTAAGGCAACTTGTTAGGGATAATTGCACTCTTAGTTATAATATAATTTCCGCCGTAAGATAGGCCTAATGTAATTAGTAGGCCTAAGTATTAATGATGTAAAGATAGCTTTCACGAGCAGATGGCGCATGCTGGCTACGTCATGTGCAGTTTATACAGGCGCTGAAAGCTCCGTTCTATGCAGAGCTGGGGACCAGAGCGTCGTTAAAGGTACTCAGGCTAGTTCCTTAGAAATCTGCGAGAGGATCTGATTAGCAAAAGGGTCAATTGGCGAAATCCATCACAAATTATGGACCTTATGCAGATTTCATCCGCATGCATATATAACACGTGACATTTTCATTAATTCTATTGGCGGAAACTATCCGAAAGGCATGCAGTGCCGAGGCACGTTCTTTTAGTTGATAATTCGATGAAAAGATCACTTATGTAATCCTTTACGTAACTCTGCATAAAGTCCATTAGAGATATGGGTAAAGGTGCTTGAACATGTTTGCTAGATAAATGTTTATTGCTCTAAATTGGATGTTGGTTAGGATGTGCTTAGTAGGACATCGTACTCCTAATCGTCAAAATTGAAATACTGCAAACATTATTACATTACTAGAAAATGAAGATTTATCTATAGTTTTTAGTACTGCATGGTTCAAATTTCTAGAAATTCATGGATTATTTTCCTAATTTGTGCCATTGCAGGTATAGGGTTTGGCATTTCTACTCGAATCTATCAGGTCTAGAAATTCGATACTTTGCCTAATTGAATACCGGTTAGGATAACCGGACATTCCCCGTTTTTGAACAATGGCTGCAATAGGAAGATCGAGTGTGCCAAAATAGTTGTTTTTTGTGAATTGTCCAGGATGACGAAACTTAACTTGAAGATAAACTGTATAGTTAGGTTAATCTTCAGAATTTAGGCAAATTTAGATTTTGGTTGGGATTTATCTCACTTTTAGAGGTGACTTCATTGAATCAAATGGATTGATTAGGTTTCAGATGTATGAAAATGGAATTATTTTTTGGGAATCTTACCATTGCTGGTACATGTAGGTATGGTATTTCAACCGCAAGTACCAAAAATTATAGCTGGAATTTTTTCAACAATGTTACCATATGCAGGGTACTCCTGGGTACTGGCGCTTCAGCCAGATTCTGTACCATACCTTGTAATTTGTATGGGTGTTGGTTAGGATTTGGCTGAATTTGTGAATTTTAACATTACATGTATACTTGTCCAGGATGACGACACTTCAAAATAGAAGCTACGGTATAGTTATATTAATCTGCAGAATTTAAATTTTGGGCAAATTTATATTTTGGTTGGGATTTATCTCACTTTTAGAGGTGACTTCATTGAATCAAATGGGGGGAATTAGGTTTCAAATGTGTGAAAATGGAATTATTTTTTGGGAATCTTACCATTGCTGGTACATGTAGGTATGGTATTTCAACCGGAAGTACCAAAAATTGTAGATCCTCAATGACAATAGCCGGAATTTTTTCAACAATATTACCAAATGCAGGGTAATGGCGCTTCAGCCAGATTCTGTACCATAACATGTAATTCGTATGGGAGTTGGTTAGGATCTGGCTGATTTCGTAACTTTCGAGCAATGGTTCCATGGGATTGAGGTCTAAGCTTAGGCTGTTTAATAAATTACGTTGCGGGTGTTAAGATTAATGCATTTTGGTTCGCATTACCCTCGAAATCGACTTATCTAGAAACGAATTTCTCCGTTGGGGGGAAATTCGTATACGTGCTGTTCGTTTATATGGAAAAGAGAGACGAAATAAGAGAGAGAGAGAAAGAGATAAAAATTAGGACTTTTTTTTCATTTCATTTTTATTCCTGGAAGCCAAAATTCTAAATGAACGAGTGAAGCGAGGTCTTAAGTATCTTAATGGGAAAACATCAACTAAGATTAGAAGGAAAAAGAAAGGAGCAAAAAACAGCATTGAAATCAGATGGAAAATTGAATTGAAGACGAAGACTGAAGCGCCGAGCTGCAAAACTTTTTCAGCCTGTTTCGAAAAGCGGAACAAATAGGTTTACATCGATGCAAAGGCTTAATGAAAAGGATTGAAAAAGGATCCCCCCTCCCTTTACGGAATTTCAGCCTCCAATTTCTACCATTAAACTGCATGGCTTGGCTTTTGTTCACAAAACAGCGCAATAACCAGGAGAACAACTCCGAAATTGGTTTAAATTGAGCAGCGAGGGCGGCGAACACGAGCTTGTTTTTGGTCAATTGTTGAATCAAATTGCGCATGCGGGCTTAATGAATTGTTTGCGTTTCGTTTTTTATTCGACGTGGGCATGTCCCTACATGGTTAGGATCACGTGATGTGTGTCAGTTCGACTAACGAAAAACGGTTATCGTAACCTTGGGAACCATCACGTGACGTTTCATTTTGGCACCGGATGATGGAAGTATTGGGAACATGTCGTTCCATTTTAGGCGCTCTCGTAACCATGGAAACCAACACGTGGCTTTTCATGCTGTCATGAGATGATGTAACATTGGGAACACGTCGTTCTATTTTAGACGCTCTCGTAACCATGGAAACCATCACGTGGCTTTTCATGTTGATACGAGATGATGCAACATTGGGAACACGTCGTTCTATTTTAGACGCTCTCGTAACCATGGAAACCATCACGTGGCTTTTTCTTGTTGTCATGAGATGATGTAACTATGGGAACATATCGTTCCGTTTTAGACGCTTTGGTAACCATGGAAACCATCACTTGGCTTTTTAATTTGGCACGAGGTGATGTAACATTGGGAACACGTCGTTCTATTTTAGACGCGCTCGTATCCGTGGAAACCATCACGTGGCTTTTCATGTTGATACGATGTGATGCAACTTTGAAAACATGTCGTTCCATTTTAGACACTCGGAACCATGGAAACCATCACTTGGCTTTTTAATTTGGCACGAGGTGATGTAAACGAATGTAACGAGAGGTGATGTAACATTAGGAACACGTCGTTCTATTTTAGACACCCTTGGTAACCATGAAACGCGAACTTCCAAACGTTCTAATTTCGAGCAATCGTTAGATTTGGTAAATATTATCCGCTTAAAGAAGCAATTAAGGAATTTCATCGTTCTAACGAGGACTGTTTTCGTAATCCTAACCGCTATATAGGAAACCCCTAACCAGGTAATCGACGTGAAACTCGAACCATAAGTTCCCTCAACTGTAGGAATGATTATCCGAACAAGTTTTGACCTCCTCGATGTCTGCATGTTCAAGAATTGAATTCGATTTTTGACCAAAAGAGGCGCGTGGTCGTGTCCCAGATCGCATTCCTTAAATTTCGCTTTTCATGTTCCTTTTTTTTTTCCCTGCCCCAAATCGTCAACAAGCTACCGTTTTAACATTCTTGGGCGGTCCTCATTTGGCACATTCCCGATGCGCCTCATCGAGATAAGTAAAGGGTTCGTTTCTTGTGTGCCTGGTGACACTTTGTTGGCAGCCAATCGCAGAATCGCTGTTGCGTGGGAAATAAAAATAAACCAAGGATTGACCCAATGATCTGGATCTGATGGATCTGAAAGCTGGGAATTTTTTCATGATACAGTGGAACCTCGTTAAGAACAACTCGCTTTGGATGAATTTCTGATTGTACGAATTCGTTTCCAGTCCTCGTCCAATAGACGTGGACTAATTATGTTAATTCAGGGTTCGCCCAGGCCTGGACAACCTGGAAAAGTCAGGGAAGAATGACTTATTTTGAAATGGTCATGGAAATTAAACGTATTCATGTTGTCACAATCCAAAAGTTAGGCTTCTATGTGGTTAGTTGCAAAGTTTTTAAAGGCATTTCAGTACAAATTTGCAAGATTTTCAACAGTTTCCGTGCATGGTCAGGGAAATTTGCTTAAAAACCTGGAAAAGTCAGGGTAGTTGAATAGGAAATTTCTGGGGGAGCCCTGATGAATTTCTGATTGTACGAACTCGTTTGCGGTCCACGTCCTAGGGTTAATTTCTTACTTTTAAGACGAATTTGGAATTCGGATATTACAAATGTTAGACTAAAACGAATGGATTTTTTAGTTCCTGAACAGTCGCGCTATGTATGTTAAAACGAACTTTGAAAATAAAGGTTTGTTTAACCGGAAATTCTTCGATAAAAGCTGCAGCAACTTCCCGTTTATAATTATGTGGGGTGTGTAGGATTTTATCCAAACTTCGATTAAACTTTAGTTCTTATTGTTGAAGTCATGTTTTATCTGACTTCTGATAATACGAACTGCGGTAAGAATACATTTTTATGTCCCTTGAGATTCGTCTTAACGAGGTTTGACTGTATGTATACTGCATTTAAAATTATGTATATGTGAAATAAATTCACTTTACCTATTTTTTTAATATATTAATGCATTTATTTCGGAAGTTGGGATGGAGAATATGTGGAATTTTGGGAAATAGCAGTTTATGGGATATATAACTAAGAAATATTGACAATATTAAGACCCAACATCAAGTTCTATATACAAGTATAGCTAACGATTATAAAAATTCTTTCACTCAAATTCTTATCACAGTGCAGTGTTTAATCGAAAACTTATCAAAATCCGAATTTAATCAAAGACTTATCAAAATCCGATTAATCAAAAACTTATCAAAATTCGTTCAATCAAAAATCTATCAAAACTTGTGTAATAAAAAAAACTTATCAAAATTCGTTTAATAAAAAACTTATCAAAATTCGTTTGATCAAAATCTTATCAAAATTGTGTGAAATCAGAAACAAGTACTTTAATTAATCGTCGATTTAGTACATTATTTGGTGAGTTAACAGCACGACATATTTAATGCGGATTTAATTCGCTATATCAGATACTTGAATTATCGAAAATTTACCAAAGTTTCATTTATCGATAATTTGTCATAGTTTCATCTAATAATTGTTACGTCCATCGCAGATACCTGAATTTTTTCAATTTAATTGATCACAACTGCGTCATACTTCATTTAATAAAAAATAACTATAAATTAATGCTATTTATCGTAATTGTTATATTATTTCATAATTGGAAAATTTACCAGAATCGAATTTTAATCGAAACCTCGCTTGATATTTGTTTAATATTCATCTAAATTCATGTAGCCACAAATTTTTTGAAACCCTTATTTATCAAAAAAAATTGCCTAATATTCTGTTGAAATTTAGGTATCATGTAAATTTTTCAAGAAATTTACCAGAACTACATTTGTAAATAAAACAACATGCTTCAAAATTGCAATTATGGAAAATTTATCAAAACTACTTCAGTATATTTATAGAAAATCTGTCAAGTTATATCAAAATGCAAATTTATTTAACGAGCCGTTAAGCTCAACCGTCGTTTTTTACTTCGTTCGTGGAATCACCCTGTAATTGACTTCGGTCCTCGTAATGGTAATTAAAAGCGATCGATTAAATGTTAATTAATCGTGAAATTAATTTCTTTGTCACGTAAGAGAAAGAGAGAGTGAATTAAATTAATTTGGCTACCGTTGATGACAACGTCTCTTCATCATTAAATTATAGATATTTTGATAACAATTAATTACCGTCTTGAGCGCGCATTGTTTAACAATTACCCCAAGGAACCAGAATTTTAATTGCGAATTAATTCACTCGGAAAAGGATTTATATTCGTGACGAATTTCACTTTGAGCCATTCATGCATTAGCGACGTCATTTATGGGCGTTCCCATTTGCTTCGAGTCATTTATGGGCGTCCCTATTTGCTTCAAATCATTTTAAAGCTCGACCTTCCACCATATACAGTATTTAAATGCTACAACTTGATATGTTGTGAGTAAGTGAGAAAAATGGTAAAAAATGTCTTGCTTATCTTATAGCTCTGTCTTAAGTAGTTTCAGAAATGTCGGGCGTAGGGCAGTTTTATTGGGTTGAAACGCCCCTCTTACTGTTCGCTCTGACTTAAGTAGTTTCACTGCTTCGACAGTATTTTTGAGGAGTTAAAAAGCGATTTTAATTTTAGAAATACATATCTCTTACCATGTCGATCTTTCTCAGGTAGTTTCGGATATATCGGTTCTTCCACTTTTTTGAGAAAGGTCATTCTTACTGTTTTTTTCCTAACCCAATTAGTTTTAGAAGTATTGATAAACGTACATGTACATGTAGAGACTCTACGTGTATCTACATGTATCTTACTCAAGTAGTTTCAGATATACGAGCCGTATCTCAGAAATACTCGTTGTAATGCACAGGAAATACCTATCTTGTTGCTGGTGCCTGTCTCTAGTACTTTCCAAATATATGTCAGAAATTCCATTGTGATTAAAACAGAAGAAATTTGACTTACTGTCTTTATCTGTCTCAAGCAGTTTCAAGAATATTTTTTTATAAACGATAACGAATTTCGTATTAATGTACCGTTCTTGTCTAACTTAAATAGCCTCAGATATAACTCTTGAAATGCAGTTGTAAAGTAGAATAAAGGCCTCTCTCAGTCATGCTGTCTAACTCAAGTAATTTCAGAATTTTTAATTTTAACGAAGCCACTTCTGAAATTACTTGAGTTAGACAGCATGAGTAAGAGAGCCATTTCTTCTGCTTTTATCGCCTTTATTTGAGTTATACGGGAACGGTATTGCGGAATTCGTTATCATTTATGAAAAAAATATTCCTGAAACTGCTTGAGACAGACAGCCAGTGACAGTAAGTGAAATTTCTTCTGATTCAATCACGATGGATTTTCTGTCCCATTCGGAAACATGTCTGAAATTACTCGAGATCAGAAACAACAGTATTTACTTTTGTCTTACAACGATATTTTCCTAAATTACTTGAGCAAGACAGGAAGAGTAAAAGCGGCTACATTTATATAGAGAAGAAAATTCACCAACTCCATGGCGCTGTCTGTCTCAAGCAGTTTCAGGAATATTTTTTAATAAACGATAACCAATGTCGTACTACCGTTAGAAGAAAGGCCTCTCTTACTCATGCTGTCTAACTCAAGTAATTTCAGAATTTATCTTTATTAAACGAAGCCGCTTTTGCTCTTCCTGTCTTGCTCAAGTAATTTAAGAAAATATATAGCAAATCACTGTTGTACTGCTGATCTTGATCTCAAGTAATTTCAGACATGTTTCCGGCTTTGAGTTGTTTCCGTTATTGTACCATTTCCGCCTATAGTATTCGCATGATCGGCTGAACGAGGCACGTCCATAAAATACGATTAATCGTTCGTTTTATCTTCTCGAAAATCCCACCCCAGCAGCTATAAAGTTGGGATTTTCTCGTCTAATTTGCCGTAACGAGACGTCGCAGATTCGCAAAAATCAGCAGTTTTCTCACATTTTCCGCTTAACTGCATTATATACGCTAGCTGTAGTTGCATCGTTATTTCCGAAGTACAAGTACTGCAATATATGTAAATATTGCGAGGTTTGGTCGAGCTGAATAATTGAACGGCGCTCCGGCTTAATGCTCTTCCTTTCGGTCTCTTGTTTTCTTTCAATTATTTGTCCCCAGCGTATCAAATAGCGCGCGCCTCTTCATCAATTTCAAATTTCAATCGACTTTGTTAAAGGCGGATGAGGTAACAATGCACTCAGGCGTCGTTACGCCGCACGCGCCTTGAAATGCATTACCCCAAAAGGGTTTTGAATTGCATCCAGCTCATCGCCAAATATGGTCTCGATTTACATCCTGAAACGTTAGATAACTATTTTTTTTTTTCATTTGTTCAAATTGGCATGAAAAAAAAATGGACGACGGGGGTCGTCCATAAATTTGAGTACGTTTCACTTACGTCAGTATGGAGCGCGACTTTGTTGGGTCGCTATTTTTGCATGCGTTCTGATATAGAACGTCGCGTTCTTCTGTCGCGTTCTCTCGTGCTTATTCATGTAGATGGAACGTCATTTTCTTGGGTCGCCATTTTTGCATGTGTTCTGATATGGAACGTAGTGTTCTTCAGTAGCGTTCTCTCGTGCTAATACATGTAGATGGAACGTCATTTTCTTGGGTCGCCATTTTTGCATGTGTTCTGGTATGGAACGTAGCGTTCTCTCGTGCTTATTCATATATAGATGGAACGCCATGTTTGCGTGCGTTCAGATATAGAACATCGCGTTCTTCGGTTGCGGTCTCTCGTGCTTAGATGTAGATGGAACACCATTTTCTTTAGTCACCATTTAATTTTACATGCGTTCTGATATAGAACGATCCATAGAATGGTTCATCCATAGAATTCTGCATACCCTGTAATCTTTTGGTGAATCTTTTTTGCACAGTCTCAAGTTTAACAATATCACTCTTTAAGGCAAGGATTCCACACCTCACTAGAAAATTTCAGCAGAGGTCGAACATACGTGGAAAAAGCCAGCCATAATATACGAATGTCCCTACTTTGAAAACACTTTAGTATCAAGTTTGCCTGTCTGTGTGCTTTGAGAGCAATCTGGGTGCAGTGAGGACTAAATTTAAGATCTTTGCTAAAGGTAACTCCTAAATCCTTTTGGGTTTCAACAGACTTTACCACCAAGTTACCAATGTTGTATGGCTGACATGGATTGTTCCTTCCCAGATACAGTGCACCGTCTTCTTATCCCATCCCATTCTCCTCGTCAAAATCCCATACACGGAAAATATAACTAAATTGTGATGTTGGGGTCCATCATGGCCAGACTGTTTAGTCTGACTGTACTCACTGCAGGTTAAAGAATTGAATTGAGGGAAGACATTTCAAGAAATTAACAACTTATCTGATATATTTCAACACTTATAGCGGTTTCACTCGTAATCGGTAACTGACTTTGAATATACGTCACATTGTTCATACATGAAGTTGGGCAATGCAGTCCAACTAAGAAGCCCTATATCGGTCTTAAACCACCAAAATGTACAGCGTTTATCATGCATTCATCGCGAACATCTTCATCGGCTGTTTATTAACCCTTTTAACAAAACGAACAATGGTGGCATCTGGATAAAACTTATACGGGTGAATTTGGGAAAATTCCCCAGAATCGAGATAAAAACTATTTCCCCAACATGAAAGAGTTGCACAAGCGAATGAAAAAAATAAAATAAAATAAATAGCCCTCGTTTCCAATCAGATCGGTTTATCGATAGGTGCAGGCAATGCCATCACGATCTGGATGTCAAGATTGAAAACAACAACTGCGACGTGACGTGTCCTCAGACACCGGTTCTACGGCGCATGCTTTTATCGCGGGCGCATGCGGTACCGAGAATCTTGATAATTTATCCAAAATGGCGCGTATATACCCTCTCTGAGAACTTTCCAGCCCAAGCGCCTGATTCGCATGCAGGTAGGTACAGGTTCTCGAGCAGGTACCGGGAGATAATGTAGGCAGGCAGGCAGGTGAGATGGCCAAAGCATAAAGGAGGAAGAAGTGAAGAAAAAACGTGGAGGTAGACAAAGAATGAAAAAAGCATAGTAAAGTGCATGCACCATTCTTCATGATTTTCATCATCCTCCTTCCCTCCTCTCTCTCTCTCTCTCTCTTTCTTGTAGAAACGCTATTACCTGTCCTTTCTCCTGCCTTACCCTAACTTATGCTCGCGCAGGCTGAACAAATAACATATAAACCACGTCATGATCTCATTAAAATCCACCGCGCAACGAAAAACAAAAGCCAAACGAAATCGTATCACGCGGAGATAAGACGTCGAATGCAGCAAAGGCATTTTTAAAAAAAGGCGTCATCGTCGAGAGAATTAATCAAGTTTACTTCCTTCCGTCTAATTCGGTGCAGGATCTCAAATTCGAAAAACTTCTTTGAAAAAACTTTAATTATCGACTATATGAACCTAGCGTCACGCGTCGGAGGAATAGCCCTAGGAGGGATGATTTTGGAGATGACCCGGTTAATTTGGGACCCGACCATAAATCCGTTTAACCAAACAATGGGGAAATTCCCGGGGCCTACGGACACTTTGCGAAAGTACAATCGGTATGCTCAGGCTTAAACACTCGGTTTGGTGGTTGCACCGAGATGATTCTGGGCGTGGGTTGCGCGGGCTTAAACGTGTAAACATTTCCAAATAATCCCCTTCAAAGGGCGTTGTTTGCCGTAACCATCTTTCAAATGGAGATTATGTTAAAAACTGCATGCGCTGCACGCGGATCGAATAAATGGAAAAAATGCAACCATCTTCGAGAGCCTAGGACCACCTCCATTTTTATGGGGCGACCATTTTCGTGACTATACGACCCAAATGCAAAAACGCCAAAAAAATATATATACGCTTCCTCGAGTCCGAAGTTCGAATCGAGCTATGTTTTCACGCTTTAATTCGGATAATGGTACAACAATGATTCGCCATCAAAAATCATTATTTTTTCCTAATTAGCCTCTATGAAAAAAAAACAACGATCGGATTTTTAATAAAGAGATGACTCTCCAGATGCGCTGGTTGTTCGAAGGATATTTCAGGTGGAACTTTGAATCCTGCTTTCGACTTCGGAAGATGACGGCCAAAGTTCAGCCAAGTTTTAAAAGGCGAACAAATAAAATGTAGGAGGGGATGGTTGGCTGATGGGGAAGTTGAGGAAAAAGTTTCTCAACCTACGCTAGCTCGCTCTACGTATTTAGACATGAACGTGCGCCATCAACGCGACCCTCATCAGTCATCCCAGTTTTCATATCGATGGCCGTGTCTTGTTTTGAAATTTAACGGAGGGTTAACGCGACATTTTAATCGACCATTTCCACGGTCATCTCGCGGATTAAGCTGTCATTTTTCTATTACCGCGGAGTTTGACGCGACCAGACGTACACGAGGCCAAAAGAAAAAGGACAATTCCAAACTGCTTTAGATCGATACGAATTCTTAGAAAGGAAATAAAAGAACCTCGTGCGGGAATGTGAAACTGCAGTATAATTCTTCTCCCGAAATTCGACCTAGTTATCATAAACTTCGTTGACAAATAAAACGAGAAAAATAATATAAAAAAAAAACGGTGCACGAGGCACAACACCTGGATAAACTACCGTAGGCCTATTCTATATTTTTTTGATCTCGTTATGTTCAGGTAACCATGAGATACTGAGTGTTTTTCACGTACGTGCGATGCCCGTCAGAGCGGTAACGTTCGCGAAACTCCGGTTATGAACGTTTATTAACGTCCGATTAGCGGACCGACGTGAAAAGCAAAAGAAAAAAAAAAAAAAAAAGAATCACGGCCAAGTTGAATGGTTGGTAATCATCCTCCCGAGATGCTGTAATCACACAGGCCTCCGTGGGACGTAGCATCCGCCATTCCAACACATTGAGAACTTTTTTCTCGGACTCGAACGGCAAGTCCGAGAGGCGTTCGAACGCGATTGAAAACTAGGCAGAAACGAAGGGAAAAGGTTCTACTTACTTTCGGTCGACTTGGCATGATGGATTTTTCGACGAGCCATCGCGTATTCTGTCACAAAAAAAAGGCTTTTCTGCGTCGACGACGACGAGCCAAGCCGCGTACCAACAACCACCGTTTCTCTTCTCGAATGTGGGATGCTCCCATTCAGCAGATACGCCACGCATGCGCACTTGCCAGTTAACAGGTGGCGTCTCTCGCGTGATGATGAAACTGCTGCGGCGTGGTGGCTGCAAGGACACCGTCAGGGGGCGCACCAAGGCGGAGCCCTAGACGCTCAGCATCCCTAGTCAGCGGAACATTGGCATCAAAATCGGACGAAACATGACAAAATACGAAAATGGCTCACTTCAAAAACTACATCCCTGTAGGCTTTTACTTGTCTTTCTGACAGTTTTGTGACGCCTAACGAATATTGCTTTCGATATATACCCTAGAGTAACTATAGTTGTATACTCAGGGTTGCCACTGACCTGCAATTAAGTCAGGCAACTTTGTCAAAATTTAAAAAGTCAGGCAAAAATTATTATTTGGTGAAATGAGTACCTATACCCAGAGGAAGAAGAAATCGAAAGTAAAATCCAGAGC
>JAQGAO010003145.1:0-17729 GCA_034697705.1 Ommatoiulus sabulosus | reverse complement strand
AACGTGCGAAACTGGCCTTACGATCTGCAAAAAACGCCGAAGTGGCACGCAACGTTATCTAGCACGGCGGGCAGATACCGTGGCCTTTACGCCATTTTCTACGCTATGCAAAATCTCCCTAATGTCATTTAGTGAAACGCTTGAAAAGATCCGTGCGACTCTTAAGTTAATCTTTAGTCAGACTAAAATTTCCGAACACATTGAGTGGTCTCTTAAAAATATATTGGGTTAACAGGATGCTAAATGCATTTTTCCAGCTGGATAAAGTTTTCATTTTTGTTTTTCTAGAATACACATGTTGATGTTTTCTGTTCTATTCTTTACCCTACAGTCAGTACTGACAGCACAGTCAAAGATTTGGCAGGGGGGATCATTATCCAAATTAAGTTAAACTAAGCAGTCTGGTCATGATGGACCCCAACATAACAATAACGTTATATTTTCCGTATTTGGAACCTTAACGAGGAGGATGGGATGGAAAAGGTAGACGGTTAAGGCCGATTTAATATAAGAACTATCCCAGAATTCGCCATTTGTGCGAAACCATGAAAAACCACAATCAAGGATATCTGACACGGGAATCAAACCCGCGTCTACCGAATGCGAGGTGAGATTGCTAACCAATCAGCCACCTCTAATTATAATAATAAATACTTTACTCCAGCTAGGCAGGGAAAATACGCAAAATGGATGCACAGGCATCACGTTACCTCAGAATATAAACATCTCAAACATTACACTAGGCATATATCAGAGATTGGACAATATTTCTGGTGGAGAAAATCAGAATATTAGGGTAACTCACTTCCCTCGGATAATGTGGAGACCATGACAAACTTAGCGAGGAGTGAGTTCCAAATCCTGCCGACCGACTCTAGCTTAAAAAAAGTACCTTGTGAAGTAAGATAATTAGTTTATCATCATACCATATATTACCAGTAGACATAAACAAATATGCTGGGCTTTACCTCAGGTCATTTTCTTCGTCATTAATACCACCTTCTAAATTTACACAATAAGAATTGGGTACATGTAGGCCTACATAGTATAACTTTAAATCGGCGGCTCCCGTGTCTACAAGGTTTTAATTAAAAACTCATTTTTTTGCGAGTTCAAATTAAACTTTTAATTCGAGTTTCAAATACTTTTTAAATCAAAACTACTTTATCACGCACAATACAGTGATTTTTTAGTTTTGTATCATTGAAACTATCGCTCTTATAATTTTTTCTCTCTTTAAATTTTAAAAATGAATATAACGAGTTTATTCATCCTATTATCAGTAGGCATAGTTTAAATAGAGGATTAGAAAAATGAGAAAAATCAAGCAAAACATGCGAAAGAAATGAAGATTTAGATAAACACGAAAATGTTTTAAGTACCTGCAAATGATGACCTTAGCTTATTTATGATTTTTTTTAGTTCTAATAACGTTTCGACTTAATTAGACCCCCTACAGGTATCAGAATTGCACAATTTTACCTCATCAACTAAAGGAACATAAGTTTCATTGTATTTGGTAAACATTGAGCCATGTAGGCCAAACTCTCATTTTTAAACGTACAGTAGACATATTTATCAATGCGCGCTATTAAAACCGTGATTTAATATATTCACCTTATACATATTAAGTAGGCCTACTTTGTTTCTGAAAAAAAAAATGTTTGTATTGTATCAGCCAGACCGATGCATTAATAGACAAAAGAGCAATTAATTATGAAAAGGATGACGGGCTTCATCATATTTCCCTGTTGGTTATGGATGGGTTTGACCACTTGAACTAAAAATGTACGGAAAATGATGAATGCGTCTATAAGCGTATTGCTTAAGTTAATTAAACCAAAGTTTTGGAGGTTTTTCTAAATAACTTTTAAGATGAAGCTCATCTGCTAGGCGGAGAGTTATCCTTCTTTGGCTTGGTTTTCAGTTCAAACCAGTAAGAGAAATCCACTTTAAATAAGTTGCTTCGAATGACTAATCAGTTTTAGCAACATCTCATGATTGATATTATGTAACGAGAAATCGACTATAACAATGTGAATAATGCTCGATTTCGTTACAAAAGAAAAGGAGATTTTGTTTTTTGGAAAGGACCTCATGAGCGTAATAAAACCACAAAGTATATGCTTGTTTGGAAATGGAACATGTTAATTACATGTAGCATACACATTACGGTACGTTTACCTAAAACGGCCAGCATTGGAAATTAATGCATATAGCTAGCTACAAATTGGATATTCCTATTTGGACAAGTGTTTTATTTACAATTTTTTCTTAACGTGGAATTTTTTTTATTATCAAACTGAAAAAAATAATTCGTGGTAATAGCGAACTTGCAATAAATTCACAATTAACGTGTTATTTTCAAAGTGAAGAAGGTTAGGAGCTTGTTGCGGAAAAATTAAGCAAATTAATGTACATGTATTGAATGATTTGTAAGAAAAGGAGTGTCTCCCATCAATAGTTTTTTTTGGATTAACACCGAGTGGTGGCTCCCTCTAAGCAGGCACAATATACAACATTAATTTTGTTTGATAAGCTCAGGAAGGCAGCATTTCGAACGAAGCTGGTCTGCAGTGGACTTACAATAACAGGTGTTTACCATCACGAAATTTATGCATAAATAATTTTAAATATGCGTGTACAGTATATATTTTCCAATCGTGCACATCCCCACCTATGAAACCCGGTTTTCGAAAGTAGGCTACTGCGAGAATATTCGGGAAGCGTGTTGTAATAAAATTCACCGCGCATTCGCATTAAGGGTATCAAATAAGTCTGATAAAAAGTTCCGAGTCCATTTATGTCCTTGCACCAAACTTCCTTCAATTTACGTGTAAAATCAGTAATACTCGGAAGATAACAAAAGACATGGATGACTGCGATACTTTTTTAAGTCAGAGAAAGTTTTGGGATATCGGTCGCTCCAACATAAGAGGAAAACTATTCATAATTTTTATTTGAATATGCTGAATAATATATTTAATATGTTGGCAATTAGGTTAATGAAGGCTTGACGGCTCTTTTTTTCTAAGATATGCAGTGGAATAAATTGGATTATTTTAACATTTACCTCTGTTTTTGCGAATTTTCAGATTGTATTTTTAACTTTTCGTGTCTATTTTATGACCGACTTGCTTAATTGTTTTTGCTGAAATTTGGCTTTGACTATACAAATTGTACATGTAGAGTTTCACTCTTCTTAGCAGGTGTTGCGAAACGAAAATAATTTAATTCGAGAATGCTGTTTACATTATTAAGTTCGCGCAATTTGGTAATTAATTCCCATCAAAAAATTAGGCTTGTTGCGTAGTTTACGTTAGGGAAAGGTACGAATTCGTATTTCATCTTAAAAATCACATTTTCGAAATTAAGGTCATGTCATTAGTGTTCATCTTATCTATGTTTATGCAGCCGGTGCCGAAATTAAATTTTACTTTCGTAGACAATGATTTTTTAAACTCGTGAGAATATTTCTAATTCTTCAGATTTTATGATATGTAACGATTGTCATTGTTGATAAACAATTCGTAGTTATTTCGTAAAAAAGTTGGAATAGTGAAAATATTCTTTCCAATGTTTTATCCTAATTGTCTTATTAAATACATTTTAAAAATGTAATTTTTAGTTGGCTAATGTATTTCGAACATGCACAGCGTGGGGTTATAGAGCCACCTTAAATCCAACTATAAAATTGGCGTTAGAAACGTGTGAAAATCCATTATGACATTTATAACTGAATTAAGTGATGGTACTTTGTTATTATCATGTTCTAGTAATCCCATTTTAACGTGGCCAGTAATTTACATATTATTTTTGTCACAAGAATATCTCGAACAAGCATTCATAGATCAATTATCGTCAAGATGTGAAAAAATATACTGCGTATGCATACACAATACTTAGGACAAAAGTAAAATATGAATTATCTTTCTGAAATGTTAATTAGCCATTTATTATTCGTAATAAATTAGTCCTAGCTGGCATCAATGGAAATTCCAGAAACTAAACGTTTAAAAAAAGTCTATTTAGCTTTTTTGTAAAAAGATAGCGCTATATGCCTTGTCTAGTTCGTCATGCAAAATAGCGTAAGATGCAATGTCGTCGATACTAGAATTTACAGAGAATTTTTTTTTTGTATTTTACTGGTTGGTAAACTATTCTAACTTATAAAACATCCCGAATGATCTAGAGAGGGTAACATCCTTGAAAATTGTTACCCTTCAATAGAACATTAACTATCAAGTCATTAAAAGTAATGGTGTGGTGTAAAGTTCTTCTTAACAGCGTCTAGTTGCATTGTACAGTTTGTTTTTTATAATGTTTTCGTTGGTTTTCCGATATCCTTTCTTTGGCAATAAAGCGAGGAATGTGAACAATTTGGGGATTTTTAAATCGTTAAAACCGTCTGTACGAAATTAATCGAATTTCACGCAACATTAACAATGTTGTCCCCTAATAAATAAGTTTTTATTCCAAGATCAGCGTTAACGCAAACCTATATACAGCGCATCCGGCTATTATTTTGCACCTTGTTCTATTATCTTTCAAAAAATCTTAATTAAGATCGAGTTTTAATCATTTTGATTGTAGGTGACCTCCATATCTCGTAACTAGCTTCACACAGCTCACGAGGTATCATTTTTCCAAAGGATTGAAAAGTCAGGGATTGTCGTTGAAGAATTAAACGCTCTGTTAAGCGTATAGTCCATCCACGTAATGTACATTTACATGTACGTCCACTCTGGAGGAGACATAGAGGAACTTTCTGTTGCTACTTTTTGCCAGTTGCTTCTGGAAACAGACTTAGGTGACAATTTATTAAAAAAAAATGATGTGAAACAATTTGTGGAAACGACTGGCAGTAATCAGCAACAGTACTCCTATGTTCCTCCAAAACTTATTCCAGTATGGACGTAGGTTTATTTACAGTACATGTACAGTATGTGCATTTTTGGAGATTCCGTCTTAATGGAGGAACATTCATTGGACATTTAAATATACTATATATTTACTTACTCTTGCACTTTTATCTGAGAAATTTACAAAAAAGCCATACTATTGAATAGAGCTAAGGGTAAAGTATAAATTAATCCAGGATTTGTGCCTCCAGGACATGCCTCATTTAAAAAATACAATGATAGTGTAGGGGAGTATCTTACATTATAAGAAAACATCAGACAACATCGTTATATTTTTTGTATTTAAATCCGTTATTGTATTGTGAGTACAGCATTTTATATAATGGATTTTAAATGAAAATACTGATGTACGAGTATACTGTATTATTTAATGAGAAATATATTTTGCACGACATGTTTTTTTGTTTTCGAATTTGTGGTTACAGCATTATGCTGTAAGAATATTTAAAAGAATTCTCTCAACGCATTATTTAATATACTATTAGGTACATAGCAGACAGAAACAATATTATGACAGATCATGAAAGCTATGATGGATCGCGCACGTTTTATGTAAAAGCGCATCGTTGAACCGTGAAGTGAAATTAAAATTACAAAATGGAGAATGTTTGGGAAACCTCTTCATGGAAAAGTGTTTTTGTTTTTTACGTGCTATGTGTAAAAACGTATTTGTTTTAACAGTATCGCGGTAATTACAGAGTAACGTAGTCGCCTAATAAGCGGATGGCTATTTTATAGTCCGCATTAGCATAATGTTATAACGAATTTTTCTGGGACTTAATTGGCAGACGGTAGACTCGTTGTAAACAGAGAGAGAAGACACATTGTGAAAGTGCAACAACGTGAAACCTTTATCCAACGAATGATAATTAACGAAACGGCGTAAGATAAATTTAATTGAGATGCCGGGATACGAACATGCGAGCAATTATTTTTCGTAAATAATTTTGGTAGAGAATACTTAACACTTTTTTTGTTCAATTTTCTACTGCGCGGTAATTTACTTTTTACTTAAAGTATACCTAAGCCTTCTCGGCGATGCATTTTTGCGAGAAAGCATTACGAAATAAAATAGTGGTTTTATATCAATTTCAGGCCATATCGTGGTTTGAATAATGATTCGCCGTTGAATTTTTGGCTAATTTTGAGGTGCTTACTGGAGTTCGTTATGAAGCGAAATATACGACTAACCATCACTTAGGAAGCCAAACCGCCACGAATTTAATCTCTTTTGAAAATATTTTAGCCCAACAAAAAATGGTGAAAAAAGTTTCCTATTGCCTACACGATTATTTTTAAGCTCAAAAAATGGTTAAAATATCTCCCAGACGAAAACTTTCTTCTGAGTAACAATTTGGAGTAGGCCTACCTACAATTAATTTTACATTCGCCGGTTTGGATTTTTACGATTTCGACCATGTAATGATACGTGGACGTAGAAGTCGTGCCATTGAAAGCAGAAGAAACCTAATTTTTAGGACGAGAACGAGATGCTCTCCCTTGTTACTTCCTAGTAATTTTAAAAGCTGTAACGTGTTTTCTGAACACCTCGAAGATAACGTTGCTCAACTAAATCGCTCGCAACTTTCACCTTTTCATTCTGGAGGGGCAATATATTTCGAAAAAAAATCCTGTTTTTTATATTTGGCCTACAGTGTGTATCGTAATAATTTATTATATTGCGAATGATTTTTTTAAGAATAAACATTCGTCAATGTTTATTCGTACTTGAGCACACAATTGGATTTTTATAAAAAAAATAGGACTATGGCAAATTAAGGATGTTGACTTGGGACTAATGATATTACCTACCAAATTTAGCTACTGATATTATACTGTATAATTAAAAAAACAGTAATGTATTTTTTTAGCCTCGAAGGGAATTCGGAAAAAATAATCAACATCGGTGTATTTTTGTTATGTTGTTTTCTGATATAATGCGTGTTTAAATGATATATATTCCAGGACTGTTTATTTGAGAACGCTCGATCGTATTTTGTGTATTTAACTTTCAAGTTTTTTTGGTGGATAATTAAAAAAACAACAAAAAAACAACAACATGCATGTACGGCGCTTGTGTCCAAGGAAATACAGTCACAAGGCTATTTGTCGAGAAAAGCAAAACAATACATGCATTATAATAACATTTATTCCGAATATTATACCGTGTATTTTCATGTAGATTTGCAGAAATCTAACTTAGCAAAATTGATTGAAATAAAATTGTCTTTCACGAATGGTGAAATTAATTTCACTTTTACGTGTTGTAGCTTATTTCAAATGTAACATATTATAAAGCCTAAGACAACTTACTTTACCTTGCTTTCTAAACTATGTAGTTCCCAAGAGTCCCGTGAAAACAAATTCATTAAAATGCTCATGATTGGTTAGCGCAAATGATTGCCAGAGCTGATTTGAAAATCATTGAAATTGTGTTTGTATTAAAGATAAATTTTTCAAATGTTAGGCAATTGACTTTTCCAAAGTACAAGAGTAAATTGAAAGTCTTGTCCATGAAATGCATGCAGTCTTCAATCCTAAGCTAACAGTTTCAAAAAACATAAATACGGCATAACATATTGTTGCCAAGTTAAAATTTAAGTTCTGCACTATTAACTTTTTAGAAAAATTGTTTATCTACCAGTGGATGAATTCATTGTAGCGTGCCACACTAATTGTCCACAAAGGAATCTGTTAAAAAACCATCGGAATTTAATTTGATTTCAACAATCGAGGAAAACGTTACTTTACTTCAAACAGAACATTGCTGCATTATATAAATTGTCAGAGAGGATATTTATTTTGCTTTTATTTAGTTTGTATTCAATTTAAACGCCTTTAGCATTGTTTTTTTTGTAAATGTTTTTATTGAAACTACATAGCTTGATCCCATGAATTTTTAATACAATGTATTGTTTACTTTAAGTTGTTGAACGGCAATGATTTTCTTCGAAATTGTACGGTAACGATGTGTTCGTAATTTTAAAAAAGAAGCTTTTCAATTTGTTTCGCAAATTTAGATATTTCAGAATGAAAATCCTGGACAAATTTAAATGTACATCCTGTAAATTAAATATCTGTTGAAGGCTTTTTAATCATTTATTATTATCATCGTTTAAGTAGCTTTTAAATACTGCAAAGTATATAAAAAGGTGGAATCCCGAAAATATACTTAACGGATTGTTTCTGAAGTTTGGAATACTTTCTATAAGAAATGTTTGCTTAGATTGTCACAAGTACTCCACTTTTTAATAAAGGTTTCCCATAACACCAACAAAGCTAGGTACTGTTACAACTAATACTAACTTTCTTGGTGTATTGAGAAACCATAAAAGGTTTTAGACGTGCTACGGGAAACCATTGTAGTAATGATTTTCCATAACACTAACAAAAAAGGTGGAGTATTTTTGACAACTTAAACACCTTTATTTACAATTTTTTCTTAGGTGTATTTGCAAAAGAATTCATGATATTGAAAACATATGCCTAATTAAACGATTTTTAGCAACTTAGTTTTAATCAATTTTTTTTCATTAAAAGTTTAATTGGGACTATCCTAACAAGCTTGTAACATTTCATTTTTTCTGATTACAATATACATAATGAAAAATAGATATTCTGAACCCTTGAATGATTTTGCATGTTCTGCAAAAGTCGTTAAATTTGGTCAATTAATTTTAAAATTTTAACTGTGTTTTATGAAAATAATAAAAGGCGTAGTCATACATTCTGTCTTTTATTGGATAGCTGGCGCATCTTAATGAGTTTGATCTTAAATTAAACACAACTGGTTAACAAACTCAACACGGGACTTTATTTTAAGTCTATGTCAAGTGACTTTAGCCACAATGTGTCGCAAACATGCAGTTGCGTCATTGAAAGTGGTTATTGTTATTTACCATACTTACTGTTTCATACATGTGCATGCAGTGTACTGTATAAGTAACTTAAATGTAAATATATGTTGAGCTATGGTTTTAGTTCTAATTCCTTTCTCATTAACAGAAATACATAATTTTATCGCTATATCTACGTATCTTTAGACACAGGTGTAATGTATACTGTATATTTATTATTCTTCAAATGGATATGAATATTGTTCGATGGGCAGCGATCATTTTGATATACATGTAGAGTAGCATGTGCATGTAGTATATCGTGAGAGTTCTTTAACATGATGTTTAAATCGTTCAAAAGTTAGAAACATATACAGTACATGTGTTATTTTCGTTATTCACATGTAGCCTACATGTCAATGAAGGACGTTTGTGGTTTGTTTACAGTTGCATGTTACTAGAGTATACCAAATACATGTATTTACGTTGCATATTTTGGAACATTAGGTCTATAAAATGTTCTAAATATTTGCAAACAGAGCTCATTAAAGTAGCAACATGCAGCATCGATTTAATAGGAACATGTCAAAATCTCCCTATAGATAATTAATATCATGATGGAAACTTTATTTCGAAAATATTCGTCGAATATTTTAGAAATAATGATACTGTTATTGAACTTCATGCAATAACGAAGTTACGATGTTGCCCTAATTTCACAAAATGACGAAGTAGAATAGCAACATGCACGAGCAAAGATTCGAATCAGTAACTGCTCTTCATCCATGTCTCTGAATCATCTGTTGTCTCCTCAAGAATGTGTATGGTTCATTTTGGAGAGGATTTAAGATACACGCGTAGTATATCGTGGGTGCAGCAATTAAAGTAATGTTTCCTTAGCGCGATGTACATTGTACAGTATACATGTACATTTGCAACAATTTCAATGTAGGACAAATGCCGAATTTCGGTTGTTGTCCAGCACGCGTTCGGTTAGCCCCTATCTCATCGTCCATCCCCACCTGGTTTTCAGCCTCGAGTAAAACCAATGGATTTCCGTCCATAAAATCCTATCGGAATCGCATTGTTATTCGGTCAGTCCTATATTTGCGAGACACCTGCGTACTTTCATTGTCACTTTTATATTTTCCGAATTTCTTCCTTATGAATATTAAATCCTTTATCTTCGATAAAAGGAAAAATAGACGCTTTTTTTCCGAGTCTCTTCGAGTATAATTCAGTGAGTGTCAGAGATTGAAAACCTAATTCGCTCGTAGTTTTTCTTTTAATAACTCCTGTTCGTTTAAAAACGTTGCTTCGATGAAAATGAAAAGAGCAGCGTTGACCAACAAACGAAAGCGCATTAAGGAAATCAAGGAGGAGTTTTGTGTTGGTTTTTTGCCTATTCAAGGAGCATTTGAGGCCGCGCATGGTGCTCTGGGTGATGAATTGTTATTCGACAAATGGCTACACACGTGTGTAACATATATAACGAAATAAGAAAAGAGCAAAGGTATTTCGTGTATCCTCCCTCGGATCCCACCTACTTTTACACCCGAAATTGCAGCACTCTCTTTTTACTCTTTTTACAAAAGATGGATAAATGAGCCAGCCTTTGTTTAGCTTTTTTTTTTGTCGGTAACAAATTAACGACCACTGGTAGCCCTCGATAACGAAATTACTCCTTGACGTCATCGTCTCTTCTCGGGTATATAAGTGACCGCGATGGTCAGTACGGAGTATAGCACCTGCATCGGTTGATCCAACAAGTACTTCTTCCAACACAAACTGCACTTTCAGAAAGTTTTCTGGACTATATAGAGATGAAGGTAAATGATGAATTTTGTTGTACCACGCTAGAATCATTCTGGGGAAAAGTAAGTTTAGCAACTATGCAATGTTTGGAAATTGGAACTGTTTCTTTCGTATTGTCTTTAAAATATGTTGTCCCAAATGCCAAATATGGGACCAGATTGGCTTAAGGAAGGTGTCCAAGCGGGAATTTTAATTCTATTCTATTTTGGGATGTTTTCTAAAACTCATTTTTTTAAAATTGAATATATATATATACAATGTATAGATAAAATGTCGGTTGCAAACTTGCAACAATTTGCGACACTTTAGGTTGGAAAATTCGATTTCACGCTGTTCTTTCATGTATCCCATTCTTGATATTAGTATAGCCTGTTAGTATCGTTGATCTCAAAAACGATAAATATCTTACGAGTAATTTTATAAAATTCAAGGATTTCATTTCACAAAAGCTCGATCTTGTAATAATTGTTTACAACAATTTTAATGTAATTGTTTATAAGTTTTAAAATTAAGTTAAGCAGTATTAAAGGAGATATTTGACGAGCACATGGTTTAGATTTTCTTTTAGGAAACTACGAGCTACCTTTCCAAACGTTTGCTTGTTTGTTTCTCAACTTATTTATCTTTATCTGGTCTTTTGAGAGAAGATCCATGTTGTAATTATCATCACAAAACAATATATTTGATTCATTTCCATCTAAGGCGTGGACAGCAGTAACGTATGTAGCTGTCATGGCTCTGGTGGTCCCCACCCTCCATGGCAAGCCATCGGGTTATGGTAGCCAATCAGGAGGCGGCGGTGGTTACGGTGGTTCATCGGGGGGATCCGCTGGAGGTTACGGTGGATCTTCTGGAGGCGGTGGATACAGTGGTTCAAGAGGTGGCGCTGCGGGAGGACACGGCGGCGCTGGTGGATATGGCGGCTCTTCAGGCCGAGGTAGCGCTGGAGGCTATGGTGGCGCTTCCGCTGGTGGCGCTGGAGGATACAGTGGATCTTCCGGAGGAGGCGCTGGCGGCTATGGCGGTTCATCGGGAGGTGGCGCTGGAGGTTATGGTGGTTCATCCGGTGGAGGCGCTGGAGGTTATGGTGGTTCATCCGGTGGAAGCGCTGGAGGTTACGGAGGTTCATCCGGTGGCGGTTATGGTGGCTCGTCCGGCGGTGGTTATGGTGGTTACACTGGAACCTTGGCTTCTGAAGCTCTCAAGAATTTCTACAGCAATAATGATGTAAGTATTTTTGAGAAAATGGGTATTGAAGCGTGCACTGCAAAAAAGTCTGAATGCCTGGTAGACGAAGTATAAATCTTTCCTTCCAAATAGGGCTACAACTTCGACTTCGGTTATGATATCCAAGACCCCAAATACAACAACTATCAATCGCGCCAGGAGAGTGGAAGCTCCGATCCCAAGGGAGAAGTGACCGGAAGTTACTCCGTCTTGGACCCTGACGGCAACATGAGAACCGTGGATTACGTCGCTGATTGGAAGAATGGTTTCCGTGCCACCGTTCGTGACAAGAACGGAGTCACCCAGCACGGTTACAACCAAGGTGGTGGTGATGGTAGCTACGGTGGCGATGCTGGTGGCAGTGATGGAGGATATGGTGGCTCTTCTGGTGGCCAAGGAGGGTATGGTGGATCATCAAGCGGCGGTGGCTATGGTGGTTCCGCAGGTGGCGCTAGCGGTGGATATGGCGGCTCATCGGGCGGTGGTTATGGCGGCTCTTCTGGTGGGGCTGGAGGTCATGGTGGCTCTTCTGGTGGTCATGGTGGCTCTTCTGGTGGTCATGGTGGCTCTTCTGGTGGTCGAGGCGGTTACGGCGGCGCTGCTGGTGGAGCTTATGGTGGTGCCTCACGCGGTGCTGGCGGTTATGGGGGAGCTTCCGGTGGCGCTGGAGGTCACGGAGGTTCTGCTGGTGGCGCTGGAGGTTATGGCGGTTCTGCTGGTGGTTATGGGGGATCTTCGGGGGGCGCTAGCGGCGGCTATGGAGGCAGGAGTATGGGTGGTTCGTCAGGAAAATACTAAAGTATTGCCACGTTTGATTTCCTATGCCAAAACATTAATTTATGCTTAATTTTGTCGATCACATATTGTAGCCTCGCACCACTTGCTAAAAAGCCGTACTATTCGGATTTTTGGCTAAAAGATGACTTAGAATTCATTATTACCATGATTTTACATCCTAAAGTTAACAACGAAAGTCTTTCTTACCTGCTCTGTATATATTCAATTTCTTAGTAAGATTTTCAGTCCATCGTAGTGAAAATTTGTTAGAGCAGGGTCTCGTGAAATGGTCGCCATATTGGATACCATGATGCCTCGCCCTCCATATTTATTTTAGAGAGCTAAATTACGCTTAACACTCGTAGTGGTATTCGCGATAGAGAAATGCTATCACATGGCCCACCTTTTCTTACTTCTTTTGCATGTGTAACCCTTTTTTCTACGAGTTTTTGGGACTAAATTCCAGTGAATAAGCCGGTAGCGCGGAATGATGAGCCGAAGTAGTTTACGACGATGTATTTTTGAGATCGAAGTAGTTTGCATAAATCTTGTCTTATTTATATAAACATAGCATTGTATATTGTTACCGTTTTTATTGTTACTGCAAATAAAAAAATTCTTATAAATTTGCCTTGTTTAATATTGTTATATTACATTATTTTTTATGTATTTCCGCCAAGAAAAGTTAAACTACTGTAGTTTAAGAGATTAACGTCATTTCAAAAGTTTGATTTTTAAAAGAGTAAATATTAAATTTCATGTCGTGAAGTCATTTCACGAAATCGCAACACATAACCATAATCGACAAATTGTTTAGAAAAATAGAAACTTTTTAATTTAATATTTTTCTTTTTTCAAATTTTTTTTAATCAAATATTTTATTATTAATTGTATTTATTTAATTTTAAGCAGCATTTCATTGTTACTTTTATAGAAATTGCATACTTTTGAATGCAAATTGCAAATTCAACTTGTTTTGTCTTGAATTTTACTTTATATTTATTTCATTATTTCTTTTTAAATTTGACCCGACTTATGTCAAGGAAATGTCCTCGAATTTACTCAAAAATACAATTGACAAAAAAAACCTTAAGATATGTACATTGTACGAGTTCTTTATACGAATAAGCAATATTAGAAACATGTTATTCACATATTCTGATATTCTATTTTAAGTATGCGTTACTTGCGCGTTTTTACATACAATATGTTAACCGAAATGTTAACTATTGGATAACCTCGTAAACTGGTGTTTTTACTCAAGAATTTACTCCTGTTATCATAGCAAAACAAAGCTACATCAACTTATAACGGATGATGAACCATTTATCTTATTTAAATAAAGTCAGCTCAACAAAACGCAACATTGTGTTTCTGGAATTTTTTTTCTTTCAAACAACCCATCCTAAATACACGCAGTTTGCTTCAAACATGTCATTATTGGTACAATACATTTGATGTTCTGATTAAGTTGTCGTTCTGGAAATTACATCTCTAATGATAGAAACATCAGGGGCAAAGTTGAAAAAAATGTAATTAAGAAAACTAAGAATATTAATTTCAGTAATGCCTATAACATATGCAGCGTTTATTTGGCTCGATATTGCATATTAATAAATGAAATAGTTGCAACTCAGCACTGCTGAAGTTTCAAAATGTCAAATAGTACAAATTTCTTGTTTTTATCAAGTTAAATTATACAAGCTTGAGCAAACTTGTTTCCTTCAAGGCACAATTCCTCTTAAAATATTGTTTTTTCACAAAAGTACACCGAGTACGTCATTTAAGTGAAATTTCTAAGGTAGTGGTAATAAAGCAAATACCTAAGGTAAAAACTTGTAGAAATTCTCAAGCAAAAAAACAAACAATTTTAAAAATGTAGTGTTTGCACAGAATTGATCTCGCCTAAATAGAGTAATTTTTTCCGCTTGCAGCATTCTATTTTTTAAGAAATGGTGTCCCTTAATTTTTTTTAAAAAAAACTTAGTGTACCAGGTGCCTTAATTAGAATGCGAAATTAAATATACAATATATAATTTAACGTACACCGTACTTCTGTTTTTAACTTAAGTAAGAAAATTAAATATCTTCAGAACAATAGGTGTAAATGGAACGAATAGTGAAATTTACTTCGAGAAAAATAAATATTGATCGTTTCCGACAAGATGTTTTTAAAGGTTTTGCTGTTTCAGATACTAGTGCAATTGGCTTTTATGGCACATTAGCAGGACACTTAAATTGTAGAAATAAAATTCAAAACTAGAGCAAATTATTAAAGAAAGAATGTGGAAAATAATGAATGTAAATTAAAATGAAATTTAACCTAATGCTATTTTTTCTTATTTTTGTAATTTTTTGTTTTTGATTTTTTTAGTTGGAACACAAAATCTTCGTAGATTTGCACTCTTTAGTTTTCTCCATATTTTCCTCGAAAGCATCGAAATTTTACCGTGTCATCCATGTAATAAATTGAAAATCATAGTGAGAAATATTTTGTTTTGTGAGGAACGGATTTACTCCTTGCATGTAGAAGGGGATGTTTATTATTTTTGTACAGTGTACAGAATGTTTCAATTGGTTCTGGAAACTTAACGAATCATGCAACTCAATATAAGCCCATTAGTTACAGTGAGTATATACTTTGAAGGTTTGAAAATTGTTACGGGAAGTGAAAATGTGGATAAAAAAAAAGCAAATTAGAGGAAGATTTATTTTTACCAGGGGGTTCATGACATCGACTTTATTATGAAAGTGGTTCGTAGCTTGTAAGAGGTTTGGGAACCACTGCTAAAATTACATACAACGTTTACATTGGATGTGTTTCCTACTCACTTTAATGGTTTAGGCATTTCACCGTGTTCATTTGTAGAATGCCATCCGCAACATATGTTGGGATATGATTAATTATTGTATGGGAAATTCTCATTGTTAAACATTTATCTTTATTAAGTCTTAACAGTTTGCTCATCCACCAGGGCTCGTGACCTCTCATTAATGTACTGTAGGAAGCAATATAACGTCGGGACATTCTTTTTGGGTTATACGACACCAATGCTTTTGGTGGAGTATTGATAAGCATGTGCTTTAAGAAGATAAAAGCTTAGATATTTTTCAGATTTTCCAAAAATAAAACTTTTATATTAATTCCAAAGGAAATAATCATTGAAAGTGATAAAATATTTTATTTTTGTGATTATTTATCGTTATTTGTAGTAACTAGTTATTGCAATCAAACTTTCCGTAACTAAATCTTAATCAAAATACAAATTTCGAAAGTGGTATTGAAATGAAGGTGTATTCAAAATTAATCATTGGCATATTTCGATTATGCAATACGAAACGACAGCTGCATACATGGAATTGCGATTACACATTTGTTATCCTGATGTAACTGTATTTTCATGTTTTTTCCACTGTGATATTGCGTGGTCTTACGCCGTGGCATAAGTTGTCTTTGAAATTACCAAAATTGAAAATAATTGATTTTTCATCCTAGTCCAGTAACTGCAAAGGGGCACTGCTGTTCCTCTCGAGCTGCGCTTTTTATAAGCGTGAATAACCCATACTGTATTTGCAATTTTACATGTTCGCTTCAAATTCGAGGTTTTGTAATGGGTTTCTGGGTAATCGATATATAATTACACACGTGCGTAACACATACAAACAACGCTAGAAAACAGTGGAGGTAAGCGGATTTCGTGTATCCTTCCTCGATTCCCACCCACTTTAACACAGAAATTGCACGCATTCGCCTCTTTTTTTTAAATATGGAGAAATGAAACTGCTTTTTATAACGAAAAAGAAATTCGAGAAACCAGCCAGTAGCGAGGCTCGATAACGAAAAATGCCGTGACGTGAGAAATACCTTCGCTTTTCTCGGGTGTATAAAAGTCCGCGTTCTCCACTTGAAAGTATAACACCAGCATCAGTTGATCCAGCAAGTGGTTCCTCAAACAGTCCTCTGACTTCATACTTTATATCTAACGAGTTTTTTTTTTTGGACTTTTGAAAAATGAAGGTAATTCTTGAGTGTAACATTGAAACAATTTTTGAGGGGGTGAGTTTTGTGCATATTGTAGTCCTACAGTATTTGGCATTATCAGGATTGAAAACTTTTTTATTGAAATGTTTCTTGCTATAAACTTACATCGTGTGCACTGAATACAGCAAGACAACTTGCGACAGTTACTAGCTGTTCAGCGTGCATATAGAATATAGAAAATGCAGGATTTAAAATATTTATCAATGATTCACTAAATAATATGTTAACTTAATCTTGAGATTATTCTAACGAGTGCAAAATAGAATTCTAATGGATTTCCGATAATAGTTTCAGTGGCCGTCGCATTATTTTTGTCCCACAATATCGCTCGAACACGAATAATACAATTACCAATATTTTCTTTGGAAGGCGTGGTCAGCATTGACGTGTGTGGCCGTAATGGCCCTTGTGGTCCCCACCCTCCAAAGTAAACAAGCGGGCTATGGTGGCGCTTCAGGAGGCAGCGGTGGTTACGGTGGTTCATCGGGGGGATCCGCTGGAGGCTACAGTGGCGGAGCTAGTGGCGGCTATGGTGGTTCGACCGGTGGTGGTGCAGGAGGTCATGGAGGGTCATCTGGTGGAGCCGGAGGTTATGGAGGTTCATCCAGTGGAGCTGGAAGTTATGGCGGCGCTTCTGCCGGTGGACATGGTGGCTCATCTAGTGGAGGCAGTGCTGGAGGGTATAGTGGCTCCTCAGGTGGCGGTTACGGTGGTTCTTCAGGTGGTAGCGCTGGAGGGTATGGGGGTTCTTCGGGTGGCGGCGGCGGTTATGGCGGTTACACTGGAACCTTGGCCTCAGAAGCTCTCAAGAACTCGTATAACAATCTGGATGTAAGTAGAATTTTGCTTCAAACGATTTCATAGATTTGAATGAAAATTCCTGAGAAACTAAAGAAGGCTTTCCATTTATTTCAAGGGTTATAACTTCAACTTTGGTTATGACATTCAAGACCCTAAGTACATGAACTACCAATCTCGTCAAGAGAGTGGAAGCGCCGATCCTAAAGGCCAAGTGACCGGAAGTTACTCCGTTTTGGACGCCGATGGCAGCATGAGAACCGTGGATTACGTCGCTGATTGGGTGAATGGATTCCGTGCCACCGTTCGCGA
>JAQGAO010003144.1:0-17729 GCA_034697705.1 Ommatoiulus sabulosus | reverse complement strand
TCACATTTTTACTGACATTTACTGACACATTTTCAAATCCCTGACATTTACTGACTTTCCAGAAAGTGGCAACCCTGCACTAATACAGTGTCCTAAGGAAAGAAGTAGCTCAAGGACAGTGCTTCATTGAAATGGTAACAGAAATCAGATGTGAAACAAAGCGCATCAAAGCTACAATTTGCCATCACCTGGCAAAATAAAACCTTAGAAAACAATCTTGCAAAATTCTCGAATGCATAATCCTGCAGTCAGATTCATAGCTTAAGATTTAATAAGTAATTTGTTCTAGCATATGAGCAGCATTGGTACCTGGAAGCTATTTGCAAAATAAATCTTGAAAAGAAACATCTCAGAAATATCTGCATGGACATTTTGCCTTTTTCAGGCAGCAACGAAAACTCTGTAAAAGAAACTTGCCTGACATGAAGACTGACAATCAAAAAAGGCCACCATACCAATGCATTTGAGTTTGAGATTCTTTTAACCGATTTTAAATCGATTGTGTTCTGAAAAATATCCGAAATTTTATGCATTCCACCAAACAACTGACTTGCTATAAGCGTCCTTTAACAAAAACTTTCTAAAAATGAACTAAGCTAGTCGATCAACAGTCAAGATGGTGGAAACTGCACATGGCATTCATTAACAATTTTCTCTGCAGACTCGAATTGCCCATGCTCAGAATGATTGTCATTATGCACTCTCATCAGATAGCTCAATAACAGCAACAAACAACTCACTTACTCTACTAGTCAATTTCAAGTAGTTTTAGAATTACCTCGGTGATAACGAGAAAAGTGAAAAATTTTTTCCCAGACAACATACATTTCTTACTTGGCAGTCGGAAATGTTTATCGCTGCGAATCGCAGTACTTTTTGTCAGATAACGCATACAAGTAAACAACCAGCTTACAATGTCACTCCACCTCCCTCGTAATACATTCTCGATTACAGTACCAGAAAGGATAGAAATTATCAAGATAATCCTCTAAACAACGAAAAACTTAAAGAACTTCTTTTCCCAAGCTTTGATTAATTCATTGTATGTTATTAATTCAGCATAAGTAGATAAATGCCTCAAGAAAGACCTCAATTCTTTCTTGACCTTGCACGATGGCCATTTACAGCAGATAAAGCAGCGACATTTGCAATGTTATTGTGGTTCAGTAAAAATGGGCAAAAACGGCTGTATTCTGGCTGATGACGGCAAGTGTGTTTACTTATCGATACATTTCGGAATGCAATGGACATTTTACCGAATAACGGTCAATTAATTTTTATAGAAAAGTTGATCTCTTTGCAGCTCAGTCTGACCATCACACATTGCCTTCCAAATGCACCTTTTTCGCATAGGACCATTACGTGTACTTTGCATTCAGTGCCAATGACTGCTGTCACTAGAAGAGCAGAAACTTGAAATACAGTACATGTAACTGCCAATCACGGTCGGTAAGAAAATCCTGTTCTTTCATAACCGACCAATTTCAATTGTTAAATCATGCCAATGTCAACAGTTGCCTTTATTCCAACAATTCCCGTTCCCTGGGAATCATCTTAGATTGCTTGGTACTTTAGGTAACTTAAAGGTACAGTAGCAACACTTCTACCAAGTAGATTAACGTTTAGCTTAACACATTTTTCTCTTGTTTAAAAGAAATTCAAACCTAACAAAGATTCGATGGCTGCACCAGAGGTTAAGTAGTGCAACTGATCACCGGTTGGAAAGAACGCCACCAGAGGCGAAACGAAGATGAACTTCAACAAATGTCGAGCAATATCACTCCCACCGATGATGATAACAGGAAATTTGACATTCCACCCGGAGGGGCTGTCATTTTGCTCGCAAGGTAATCAGAAATTTTCGGGAGCCACACCTGAAAGTCCATGGAAAATGTTTAAAAATTCTAGAGCCGTCAAACACTTGTCATTTTCACTGATGTGCTCCGGTGTCGCCCATACCGGATTTCAGCGGTAAGCATTTCAAAATTCTCTAAGGGGTTCATTCACCACTGCAACAGCGCGATTTACGATGAAATTTTTTCATGATATCCAAACAGTTCTCGAAAAAATGTTTTTAAGGCAAAGGAACCCCACCAAAATATTAGAATTTTACTTTACTATAAATGACTCATGTTATATTTATTAATAAAGCACACATGTGGCTTTCATTTGAAGACTTAGCGATGGACATTTATTGGACTATTTAATGGTGGATTGGATCATATGGGCTTTTTCACTCAAAATTTGAGAAGGAGCAAGGACACAGGTAGTTAACGCATTTGCTAAAAGATGTCACTTTGAACAGCAGCGATTCAACATGAGTTCTTGCAATCTTGTGACCGCTCTTCGGTGTCACATTAGTCTGTGAAGACATGTAAACAAATTCAAAGGCAACTATCCTGATTGTATTAATTACTTTATCAAGACGCCAGCACGCTCAAGGCTGAACGCTACGCAAAAGCAGGAATCCAATGTTTACAAAACACACGAGTGCAGCAGTCAATACATTAGTGCAACTTGGCGTATTACAAATAGCAAACGTGCAACAACAAATATACGAGGAAAACAAAATCCTCGTAAATCAATGCCAAGCCCAACGCATCACCGTACCAAAATAAAACGCGGAACTATTTTGATGGTTTAACAGTTGTTTCGCTAAGCTGGCGGAGGTCCCTGACCATCAAAACATTGTAATATCACGCTAGTAGGGTAACAATTTTTGGCCAGAAATAAGAAAAAACAAGAAACGCCAACCTCAACTAAAATTTGTTATTGGGAACAAAGTTTTGTTCAATTTGCTAAGTACACTGTACGTGCAATTGCAACGATATCCTCTGAACTTTGGAGCCCAAGGTTTGGGGAAAATGGAGCATCATATCAGTGAAATATTGCTATACAAAGCATTGCTATAGATGGCACCACCGCTCCGCTTCAACCACCGAGACGCCTCCAAGCATCATGACTAGACTTTGAAATTTATATCCGAGTCAAGTTGCAATTCCATGCTATAATCAGCTGACGAAGGACAGCTGTTCCTCAAAATAATCCGTATTCATAAATTGATATACGCAGGAGCACGCATTTCATAACCCATTGTAAAGAGGTGAAAAATTATGATATCTAAAACATAGTTTTTAATTTCAATAACTCCATAAACAACCGGCTAATCCGTAGGCTCTAATTTGTCAAACTTTAGACCATGTGCCAGCATATTGCAATGTCGCTCTACAGTTTGCAAATATACACTGTTTTCTTAAGCGATTATAGCATCTATGGAAATGTGAATAAATGGCACAGTAGCGAAATCAACAGTGAACTTAGCTAGTAACCAACATGTTGACAGTGGGATCAGAAAGATTCTAGTATAAGCGTTTTTTGAAATGTCAATTAATAATGCTCTCATAGCAAACAGAAATTATGAAACTTGGATTTGAGATGCGCAGCAATCGTCTCCCAGATGGAAAAATAAACGCGGGATATTATTTTCGGTCTGCCAAAATTTACTATGCCAAATACAAAACAGAAAACTCTCCAAAAATTCTAACATTCTACATCTGGGCTCATAATTTTTGCAGTTCATTTCTTTTTTTTTAAAAAAAAAAGAAAACGTCGACCTTCCAAACTTTCACTTCTTTTACATAAACTCTCAAGAGTTGGTCATGCCTTAAATGCTATCAATAGGTCTGATTAAATAAAACCAATAACCCTTCCCCATGACAACAGTAATGTTTAGCTGGAGGCAAAAATCATATTAGTTTAATTTGACACGGCCAGTTTTCATAGTGGTCATATTTTGCCTTTTAGAAAAGGACAAACAGGCTTCATGCAGTATCCAAATGGGGTTCCAAGTGCCTATTGAACACCGGAACCATCTAGGGTCGACATGAAAGTTGATTAATAACAAAAAACCTAACTTGGCTATTTTTGCCATTTGAGGCAAATTTTGAGTTCCGAGCCCCCTGCCGAGAAAAGAGTTAACAAATAAACGCAAAGAATAAAAACTTCCAAAAATGGTATTTTCAGCGCAAGATGTGCAATGAAGTTGCAACAGTTTTAAGAGGCAAGTTAAAAGAATTCTTTATGGGAAAAAAAAAGGTGAAATTTTACCTTGGACATTTGTAGCATTGGGTAAAACTATTAAATGTAAAAAACATGATACTAAAAGTTACTACAATTTTATGTTTTATGCCTACCATTGCCGTAATTTGCCACTTTATATGACATGGTTACCCATTTACATGTACATAAAATTCTGGGAAAACATTCCCTAGTTCAAAATCGTATCCTATGTATAATAAATGCAGATTGGTTTCCACATTGCATTTGCAACAACGATTTACACCATCAAAGAATTCTCACCAGTGGCTAGAGTTTGGACGTTTTAGGGCGCAGGGGCAGCTACTCACCAGTGGCAGATTTAAAACAAAACTACATGGTCATTGGCTTAACGGACTGCAGAAGAACCCCAAATGGGTGCAAATCTCGCCTCGGAACCATTTGCTACGTAGTGCAGAAAACTAGATTCGCACTAAAATTTCAAATGCTGGCAGAGCCCAACATCGCACCTTTGAGGCGTAGCGGAAAGCTGACAAACATTTTCAGACCCCGCCATCGCGATCTTCCACAGTACGAGCGCGACCTATCCCCTGCATCTAGGCGGGCTAAAATAAACAAGAAAAAAATAGGTCGGCCATGTGGTGCAGCGCCCAGCCAGTCATATCCCACGACAAAACAAAGTCACGTGATTCAGTAAAGACGATGGCGTTTAAACGGCACGTTTTACACTGGCACCGATTCAGCTATTAAACACGTACTCACGAATGTGTGTTGCATACAGTATGTAGGCAGGTAGCACCCAGGGTCTGTTGTTGAGCGTGGGGTTCCGAGGCAATGACGGATCGGTGGAAAACTTGGGATTCAAGGGTCAATGGGTGGGGAAGGAAAATTCGGTTTGGAGACGATTTGATTTAAAATCTAGCAGCATGGCTACCTGCCTTCCCACCATCACCATACAGCATGGCCCCATCGTGATTAGGCTTAAACACCCTCCCAGCAGCATACATGTACCTTGAGTGTGCTCAGGAGTCGATTTGCTGCAGCGAATCCGGCAATTCGGGACCCCTGACCTGGTAAAGTGGCATCTTTAGCGTTCGGTGGCCTAGTCAGCGATGGCAACCTTGTGTTACTTTCTTGCTTCTAGGAAGGCGGCAAAAAGTGGCGGCTTCCCTGCCAGGCACGACCGCATTTCCAACCGCAAATTTCCCCCTCCTCACATGTCCCGAAAAAAAGGCCGGTCGGACGTCCAGAATGCGCTAGAACGCCCGTGGAGCTCGCGGTTCACCGAGTGGCACGCCAACGGTCTCAGAGACGCCAAAACGGTGGAAAAACGAGCAAATTGGAGCGTTATCAAAGCGTCACGGCCATCGAAACGTTAACGCTAGCGCCTGGATGCATTGTGCCTCCGACGGCAGTTTCGCGGGGCGCCTGGACGCGAATAAAACGCCGAAATTCTTTGGGCAGCGTGGCGCTGCCGACCGACTGATTAACTGCCGTGCGTTTCCAGCATAAATTACGAGAAAAACGTTCGCTTTCTTACCATTAAATTAATAATTTGCCGAGGCCTATATGGAATTCCGATCACCGACTTCACCGAACATCCGGGACATTGCAACTCCATTTATCAACGAGCATGCGCAGTGGGGGACGGCAACGGCGCTCTGGCCTTCAGCCCGGCAGCGCCTGCCGTCCGTTTATGGACTGCCCTCGTTAGACTTTCTTCCAGATTCCAGGGAAAAACTCCAGAAATAACAGGTTTTTCTAGCAAAAATGAAGATGCGGATTGTAGGATTGCGTTAAAATCGCCATTGCCTTCTCGATTATGATCATATCGAGAATGTGGAGAAATAAGAAAGCCGAGCTGGCCAGCTTTTCAACTTGAAAAGCATGCAACTTAATTCGGCCTTGAAACTGTGGCCAACGTACGTGAGGAGCGCACTTGCCTCAATGGCAGATGTTTATCAGCTGTTTGAAAATGTATCGAAGGATTTTCGCCACGTATTTGAATAATTCCGCTCGTTTTTCTGTGAGATGCAGCCCCGAGTGCCAGGCTTTAGCGAATCCAATCTGGAATCGTCCGTGGTCGACTTTTTCTGGCAAAGATGTGTCGAGAAATAGAAGCGTAGTGTCCTCGGCAGGTCACCACAAGGTTGATGTTGCCAAAGCTGTAGAGTCACTGGGAGACAAATTCAAGGATTCCCTGGATTTGTTGGACGATGCGGTACATTTTTTTTTAGTAATTTTTCAGTTTTGATTTACGATAAATGCAGTTATAGAGAAACGTATTCGATCTGACCCCCCATATATTAATTCCTCATAGTTGCAAGTGTAAACATGCACCTACTGTATAACGAATTTGTCAATGCGCCATGAATTAATTGCGCAAGAGTTAAAATTATTTTTTGAAATATTTTCAGAAAACATCTTTGGGAACGGTATATTTTAGCGATGACATGAACGACGCTGAACAGTCGGTGGAGGAAACGCTGTTGGATTTTCAGCGACTTTTGGATCAAATCGATGCAGAGCAGCGAGCGCCTTTGGGCCGCAGTATGAATCCAAAAATGGAAGAGCTGAAAATGCAATTACACCTGCTGAAGGAGACTGCAAAAACCTTGAAAATGAAAAAATTATAAACACTGCGCAGCATCAAGATCTCACTTCAACCAGTCAATTCATGTTAGATGTGCATGTTTGGAATTAATTATTGTATAGGTGTCCATATTTTTGCTTGTTAAATTTTGTATTATTGTATAAATATGCTTCTCTGTACATTAAAATTTTAAATTTAAAGTTAATTTTCTTATGGGAATCGATGTTGTTATCAATTATTATAGGAAAAAATCAAGAAATATAATAATAAGCATATGCATATTCATGGGATGCAACATATAAGTGAAGGGGGATATTTTTCTCTAATTAATGCCCAAGCATGCATTTTTAGATAAGTTAGATTTAACAGCGTGGGCACGGGTGTATTTTGTGAAACTGGCATGATAGCCAAGCAACAATGTGAAATGATATGTTTGTAAACATGTATTTGAAAAAACCGCCAATATCTTGCATGGAATTCGGCAACGAAGTGAAGATGGTGACAGAACATCAAAGTACCCATTCCCTACTAGCCAAGTTCGCCTCGAATTGCACGTTATCCTAGCAATGCTAATAACGGTCAAAATTAACAAACGTCAAATTCTAATCCTTTAGTTTCTTTTTAGTTTAATTATTTTTGTTTTGACGCATTTCATTCGTATTATTAAATTAAAATATAATAAGTTTCGAGCCAAATTCTAAAGAGCTTTAAAGATCTTACCGCGCGCATTCAAATGACAAGCCATGTGATGGTAGCCGAACATTTCCCGCGTGTATTTCGACTTCGAAATTCAAACGTTGTTTTTTACCTTACCTTCCGACTTCGAATAGCTTATGCATTTAAATGATTGGCTAGATAATAGGCCGAACCATTAAATGCCACGAGTAAATAATTACAGAGTCAGGCCAGGGCAATCTACCTCGAAGGAAAAAAGGCCTTTGTCACCAACTGAGTACGTAAAAAACCAGACTGAATATGGTTCGGGAAAAGCATGCAACATCAGAGTTCAAGCGGTGATCGACATTTCTGTTTGTGCTGTGCAATTTTAGGAAAGAACATGACCAGCAATCGAAGAAAACACCAAAGCGCTCACGCGTTGAGCTAGAGTGTCCTCGGTCTGGACCAGTCACAGACTCATCTCCTGAGAGGAATTCACCAACCAGTCGAGCTACTAACAGAAGACCTAGTAACAGAAGAAAAAGACATGACCAAGGTATTGTATGGTGCACATTCTTTACTGGCATGGACAAAAAGGCAAGAGATTTGAGGAGCTAGAACTCGTGTCTCCTGTATGCGAGATAGAAATGATCCTCCCACATTATGCGCACTGAGCTTCTGAAGCTGAAATTGCTTTTATTGCAATAATAATCATCTTTTCAGGTCGCCATATTCTCAAGGAGATCCGCAAGTATCAAAAGAGCACTGGCGAGTTGATTCCCAAAATGCCTTTTGCTCGGCTTGTAAGAGAGGTGTGCAGCAGCATGACGAACGTGCCGATGCGCTGGCAGGCTGCAGCTCTAATGGCTCTACAGGAAGCTGCTGAAGCTGCCTTGGTACAACTCCTGGACGACAGCAACCTGTGTGCCTTACACGCCAACAGAGTCACCATCATGCCAAAAGACATTCACCTTGCCAGAAGGATAGGAGGAAGGATTTAATGTACTTATCACGTAAATTTATTTTGTTCATTTTATACAACCTCTTTTTTAGTATGGCATTTCTATAACAAATTATGCCAATTCAAGCATTTGAAAAGGACCTATAGACTTGTTCAGAATTGGAGACTCGCCTGTCTTCTTGAAATAACATTTCTGACAATAGCAGTGCATTTGTTGCAGTCCAACATTATGATCGATCAATCAATTTAATTGGTCAATAGAATATGGCCAGTCAATGTAATAATTGGTAAATCCAAAATTCAAGATTTGCCAAATATTACACAATTTGAAATTGTCTTATTGTAGAATAGATCATTCACTTTACCCTCAATCTGGGGTGACAAAAATGCTGATGCAAGAGGGATGATTTTAAAAGTTTCTTAAGGCATTTTTTGCATAAAATATATTGGTGTAAATAAATTATTTTCAAACTTTTTTACCTTTGTGATTATACTTGTCCAATACAAATGGTTATTGTCCAATAACCATATTAACATTTATCTGGATTTATATGCTGCTGGACCCGATTGAATTATCTCTCATTATTATGTAAAACTAAAATAATTAACAAGTTTTTGAAAGTGTTACAATTTTAAAAGAACAGAACAATTGAATATTAAACTACATGTCAGCCACTCAAAATTTAATTTAAGAAAAATGCAGAAAATTCAAAACTTCAATATTTCATTATTAATGAGAATTCAATCGAAATGACTGCAAAAATCTATTTAATAGATGAATAAAACACTTGATTATATAAAGTTTTCATAACCAGCAATTCAGCTTAAAAAAACAAACTAGCACTTAGAAAGTTTTTTACGAGAGGATGCATGCTGTGGAATTGGCTGTTTGTGAATTCTTTACTCCGACAAAAATTAAACTACAGAGAAATGAGTAAGAAGGAAGCTTATTTCAATGTTATTTGTGATTGTTTTTTCATGACACGTACTAGAATATTTGCCTTCAATTTATATTTAAATAAATATTGTTTGCACAAAAATCCAAAACATGAGCATGTCCGTGAAATGTTACCAAACTATGCTTGTTTTAAATGTGAGGTTTATTCGAACAAAAGCCCTGGCGTGAGTCTGCATTGAATGCTCAAGTGGTGCAAATTTAAGACTACTCTCGTACAAGGATAATTACCGATTGATTCATTATGCAGGCCATGAAAAATGTCTATAAAAGAATGGAGTGTAATAATATCTTCGGTCGACTAGAGTTATGTGCAATGGGACTAAACTGGAGGAGATGATAATGACGAATGCTTCTGAATTGCATTAAAAACTTGGAAATCAAAGCGACATAGTATGGAATAAGTTATAAAAAGCGAACGCTTTCCTCTAAATTCAAGAAAGAGAAAAATGAAATGAAAGATTAAAATAGGCTTCGAATTATAAATGTGCTGCTGTGATATGAGGATTCTAGCAGGATGCTCAGTACTGGTGGGGCTGAAAAGCTTAAAAACTAAATTGGTATGGCCACTTGAACGCATACCAATGGTTATACACTGTATAAGTAATAAACATGTACATATAAATGTACAGTATGGTTTTCTTTTTTTAATTTTACAAATATTTTGATATGGAAATTTTAAAAGAAAGTAATCACTTTTCGATTCACTTAAATTTTGTGTTTACTTTATCATTTCTCTGATTTTAGGTACAATGTATTTGTTAGAAATGTAGTTATTTAGAAAGAGTTAATTTGGATTGAGTTCGTGGTCATGGGAATTTTTTTTTAATGAAATAAGAATTAATGAATGAATGAATAAAAAGCAACTGCTAAAAGTCAAAGCAATAATGAAAGAACGATGTACATATACAACCAGCTCTATTTCTTTGCAACTTCACCCAAGAAGTAACCCAAGCAGGGACCCAATTTTCTATTTGGTCAGATAAAAAAGAAAAGAAAATAAGCTTTGATAAACGTTTCTTCGCAGTTTTGAATTAACCGGATACCCCCAGACCTGGAAAAGTCAGGGAAGAATAGCTTATTTTGAAAATGTCAGGGAAATTCAACGTAGTCATGTTGTTGAAATACAAAATTAATGCTTCTACATGGTTAGCGCAGGGCCCATTTTCAGAGTAGAAATTTGCAAAATTTTCCACGTTTTTCGAGTACAAAATTTCCCCCGTTTTTCGAGTGCAAATTTGTAAAAAAAATTTTACTTTTTTCGAGTACAGATTTGCCAAATTTTCCACGTATTCCGAGGACAAAATTGCAGAATTTCCCACGTTTTGCAGCGCCAAAATTGCAAAATTGCAAAAAGTTCCCCAGGTTTTCCAAGTACAAATTTGCAAAATTTTCCATATTTTTTGAGATCAAATTTGCAAAGTTTCCACGTTTTCTGAGGACAAAATGGGAAAATTTCCCACGTTTTCTAAGTTTCAAATGTTAATTTTAAAAATTGTCATTAGTAAATTTTGCAAAACATTTTCTTGCGTCGAGTTTGCAAAATATGTCTATTTTTGACATTGTCATTGGTCAGGGAAATTTTTTTAAAACCTGGAAAAATCAGGAAAGTTGAAAATAAAATTTCTTTGGTAACCCTGAAACGAAACTTCGAACATCCTCATCCATTTTTATGAGGCATTGTACTAATCTTTATATTTCCTGGCCTAATTTTCAGATTTCGTAATGCGAGGGAAAAAACCGAGCAAGTCTCAATTAAATTACAACTGTGTAGGACAACAAAAACGTAAGACATATAGTCAATCAAACAGTTTCCATAACACAGCATCTTGGCATAAATCACAATTTATGTTAATTGTGGTCTCCTATAAAATATATGGTACTGGAAATTGGTCAAAACCACTATCCATTTCTGTAGAAAGCTAAATTCCAGTGCTTTTTAATTTAGCATACTTGGTGAAATATAAACGTTTATGCATTAGTGCAAAATTACCAACTGTTCAACTACATTTAAAACTATCGGACTAGAAAATGTAATGCTTGTGCTAAAATTGGTGGATATTCATGTAATATTTACTGAGAGACTTGGCAAACTGTTTCTAATTAATAAAGTCGAATGGCTCAAGCAACTGCTTGGCTTTAAACGTGTAGCCCTCCAGATAAAACTTGAGTTATCATTGGCAACGCCAAAACAAGCATTCAGCGTGTTATGGAAATTTCGTATGAAAATTTGTTGAAAAGCACCAAGCGAATAAAACAGGGAATTTTCAGTTCCTGAAATTGATGAGGTTTTAAGGCTGGGTTTTATAGCATCTGTTCTTCAACCGTATACAAAATAAGTTATGTTAAAAAGAACTGGAGAAAAAGGAAGTGATGTGGCGCATTGGTCAATGTATACCTGTTATGAGGCATGTAACCATGAGCGGAGATATCAACTTCCCGTTTAGCAAGTGTGTTTGTCACCGAACGACCAGCTTTTCAACGGGAAGCTCCCCCTCAGATCATTCTAGATTTCCGCTTTTTTGCAAAATCCTGAGCAGGTTTGTCCCACACCCTCTTCTCCAAAGAAGTTAAAATGGCGTTTTCTGAAACGGGACAAAATACGATTATATTAGGTTGTTCATGTAGAGATTACATTATAATCTACTTTTACAATCTATAGATACCACATTTTGAAAATGTTTACACATTCTAGTTGGCTTTCTAGTGTTCCTAATTTATACAGGGTACCCCAAGTCATGTTGCAACAGTTTTCCGAAGACAAATGTGCAAAATTTGACACGTTTTCCGAGAACAAATTTGCAAGATTTCCAACCTTTTCCAAGCACAAATTGTTAACATTTTCAGAGCACACATTAGCAAAACTTTCTACATTTTCCGAATGCAAAATTGTAAAATTTTCAACAAATTTTCATGCTAATTTTTAAATTTTCCATGTTAATTAGTAAATTTTGCAAAATATTGTCCTGTGTCAATTCTGCAAAATTGTGGATAACACAATTTTTGTCATTGGTCAGGGACATTTTTTTAAAACGGAAAAGACAAGGAAGTTGAAAATGAAATTTTTGAGTAAACCCTGTTAAACATTATCTGCAATTTTTCATAAAGTAATGTCTCTAAGCTTCCCAGTTTGTATGAATTTTTTTCAGTATTTGCATATTTCTGTAAAACAATGTATGTACTGTACATACCCTTGTATGACCTGCCAGGATAAAATGTCGGAAAAACACAATGAGGAAACTTAACCCAGCAGAAAATTTTCTGCATTCCTTTACACAAGTTAAGTTTAAAAAAAAAAATTGACCAAAATAAAATAAACGGAAAATTATTTTATATCAAACTTTTAATTTTGCAAGTATCGACAGTAACCACGTCAATTTTCAAAGGAAAATGTCAAAAATGAAGAGCGCATCTTTCTGAATATTTTCCAGCTTAGTAAATGATATTTGATACTTGAAATTTGTCAAAAAAAAAATTAATTCCTCTTTAATGGCCGTTGATGAGCTATCGCTGCCTGTGTGGGTGCTTTATGGTTTCGGCCTCCCATGCATGTAACCTTGAACCCCCATGTTATTTATCTAGTTTTCTTGGATTGTAAAATAAAATTCAGGACGCTTTGAGCTTTAGCATCTTAGAATTTCTCACCTTTATATCTGGAACGCATGAGAATCAGTTCAGTGGCTTTTAAGCCAGAGATTTCCGAAGCTGCCAAATGACTGCTCACGCCTGGCACAGAGTTCAAGGAAAGGTAAGCTTCTCCGGCAAAATCGTTGCTCATCATGATATCGTGGTCCATGACCGTGAATAGAACCATAGCACAGTCCTCCTTACACTGATCCAAAGATACAGAACTACACAAATAAAAAAATCAATGAACTGCTGTGGGCCAAGCCTCCACGCACCAGAGTGGGAATCAGGAGCCGGAGGACTACCTTTCCTAATTTATGTCAAGTTCACCTCTGCACTACCTGTTGTTTTACAGTACTGGTGGTTTTCCTTCAGTATTCATAAGACATGCTCAACTTGATTATTGCATAATTACTCACTATTCGAAGCATTCATCAAAGAGCGGGTGAAGCGTCTTTTTTTGAACTTTTGTTTGCTGGTGAGGATAATCGGGAAAGATGTGTTGCGGCTGAAGTTCGATAATTACAAAAGGGTCGCTGAAACCTGCATCACAGAATCAAAATAACAATGATTGACCTTTTTAAGACAAATTAGACTACTAGAAAATTTGCAACTTAATCAAATGTACCATTGGGATCAAGCGCAATAATGTCCCTTGCATGAAGAACCTCGATAAATAAACAATCGTGATGAAAGTACACCTTAACATTGAGCGATCCAAAATCGCGATTTTCCATTTTGTTCTGTAAAATGCAAAGAAATGATGATCAAATTCGCATAATTCATTTCAACAAAGCCACGTATATCAGTAATCACCTGATCTTCCAGTTTTTCAATGAAGTAACGGGTGATAAGTGCGGTCGTATCACTTCGATGCAAAGAGAGCATATTTTCAAAATCCTAAAATCATGGAAGATACGCTCTTTTAATAACAAAGATTTAGCACATTCTAAGAAGTATGTTATATTTAATTTTAAAAACTCGAAATTCACAAATCCCAACAATTAATTGTCCTGCGATAAATTTTCAACCAAATAGCATTTTTTAAAAAATCACAAGAACCGCACGAGGGCATGAAAATTACCTGATAAGCTTTACTGTGAATTTGATTCATGGTCAGACCCTTTTGCTCGGCGTGAAAAAATTCGATTAAAATGATGCAAGCGTCATGGATCCGGTTAAAGAAAACTGGTTGTTTTTCCTTGAAAAGCCAAACATGTATTCAAAGAATAAGCCAAATTTACCAAGTGATGCATTTCAAATATGTGCGATAACTTACTCCAATTCCACTCGCAGCTTGTACCCGCATTTCCTCCAAGACCACGTGCCAGATGACGTCCAAGATGCGCTCGAAGTTCATCCGCAATAGGTTGCGATTCAGAGTCGTCAAATTGTTATCCAAGTACTCCATCAGAGGCACGATGGCCTGTTGATTAGGAATGAAAAATGTCAGATACATTATGTAATTGGGTAAATCCCAGATCATTGTTACCTACATCGTCGACCGGAAGGCCATCTGGTGCCCAAGCCAAGTGGAAAACGTGCTTTTTCAAGTCTGGTCTCATCTGAATTACCAGTTAAATACTTCAGTGAATGATCAAAACCAAAATATAACGATGATCGAAAGCAGTGTACCTTCTCCCCAACTCTTCGGACGACAGTAGCAATTTTATTGGCCACGTCATCCTCGGCGCTCCTCAGCATATTGGTGAGGGAATTCCTGCATTGCAGGGAATAAGGTTCACCCTCAGCTTTTTCCACTGCTTTCAGAACATCTTGGAAGCCGAGTTCCTCTGGAAGGGCTTTCAGGGATTTGCGGACGTGTTCAATGTTGTTGATGGTCAAGCAGAGCTAAAGCAGAAAAACACTTGGCAAAATCAGATCTGGAATCTTCACGATGGCCTCAAAATATTTTTCTCAGTGGAATAAACTACATCAATGGATTTTTTCACAATTAAAAAAGTAATATGATATTTTATAACAATTTTTTTCCATCTTCGTTGAAAGCCATGGGTTCTCACCTGCTCTGTAACATCAAATTGGCCTTCGTCATCATAATACCCCACTTCGAGCAACTTCTGATGGATTAAGTCAGCGTAATAAACTGCGCCATTACAAATATCCTAGAAATCATAAATGCATGTTCTTATCTGTTCAAACATTACACCCATTTACCATATTGAGCCACAGATAAATTTTTACGTCTAAGATCTTGAATACAAAAGTGTATGCCGTCACGAGGTCTGACCAAGCCAACTGCTTCCAAAAGTCTTTGATTTGGTAGAAGCAAGCAGTCGTGTCTACCGCAGACGTGCTCAACTTGACCCCCACATCCACTTGATTTGCCTGATTGTACAAAAAATTCAGAAGCCTCAGACCTGCACTAATATAGAATTCAAAATACTTAGTCGGAATACTTACCCTATCCAATTCAACGGCTTTGCGGATTCTCAGCATTGCCTTGAAGCGGGCGATAGACAACCAGCGCAGAAGGGCACCGGAAAACCACTCGTGGAAAGTGGCCAATGCTAGAGAGCGTCGATCACTGGTTGAAGCAAAAATACACAATGATACTTCACCATGATATAGTTTGTCCATTACAAATTATGAAATTTCACTAGACCAATCCCTTATATTAATGGACTGGTTTTTTGTAAAAAAAAAAGAAAATTTTACAAATGCACTAATATGGATTAGCTTATAGTCAACATAAAAAAATTAAAAGCTGCTCATAAAATGTAATTCAATCACGTGTCCACTCCCTTCAAATCTTACAAGATAGAGTTTAAAATAATATCAAACAGCTAAAAATAAGCAGATTCAATACTTACTTTGCGGGTAAACTGTCCTTAAATTTTGAAAACTCCTGTAGGGTCAAGTACAGTTCGAACATGGATGTCCCCATAGCAAAATCTTCAGCTAACGGATCCCCACTGATATCAACGTTTTCCCTTATCTGAGCACAAAGTCTCTCAACTGTTGGTTTCACATCATCTTCGACCTTTTATTTTTAAATGAAATTAATTTTAAAAAAATTTCAAGGCAGCGCATTTATGTTTATATGTTTGAAAAGTCAAAGGACAGGCATGCAAATATTAGTAAATGTTGAAAGCATTCCACAAAACCATGCACGATTGCGCTCATTATGGTTAGTACTACAGACCTTCCACATCCAATCCTTCTTCAACTGGTTAAACAGCTAAGGCACAATTGTTAACGTGAAGAAAAATGAGTTAATATTAGCAAAAGAAGGGTTAAAACAGAGCATTAGTATAAAGAAAAATGTGTTAATATGTAGCATGCAAATTCAGCAGCGGAGGAATTGTATTGCCTCATATTCTATTTTTATTGTACTTTTAAAAAAAAATATACTTATATTTCCATTCAAGATGCCCTCAAAACATTTGAAAAAAAATCATATTTCGTTAATAAGTCAAAAAATGGGGGGAAGGAAGAAACTTTTTAGGGAAATTTACTTCTACGTTTATTGTACCGCTAAAACTACCCAATACATGCATTTATCTAAAAAGTATCAAAAAGAGAAATTTCAACGTCATTAAAAACTTGATTAAAAGTTGTTAAATCGTTAAGTTTAAAGATTTATTGTTGATGCCCTCCTATACTATATAACCATTGTTTAATATTTATTTCATAAGTATACATGTATTTCGGTAAAATAAGGCAGGTTAATTTAAAAACTGCAATTAACACTGTCACCAAACTAATTAAAATGGTCTAAAACTTTTTTAAAAAACCTGACGTTTGTTTGGAATAAGCTATACTGTATAATCACAAAGGTTTTCAAATGTAAGCTTACCATTTTGTCAAGGTGCTTATAAGCAACTACAAAATAACCCACATTCACAGTTCTGAAATAAGCATCGACACAATCAAAAAGTTGCGCCTAGGCGGAAAAGTCGAACCCACATTTGAAAAGAGGTTTATAAACAGAGATGGAATGAGAACTAACTCACGTTTTATAAAGTTTGTTCGTGTAGGCAAGGGTGCGGTGCAGATCAATGTTCATAACGTTGATCAGATCGATGAAACTACGCAACACGCTGTCATCTGTCTGGAAAAAAAATCCATAAAGTTCAATTGACGAAATTTCACAATGAAAAATTGGGTTATGTTCACATTTACCTTAATTTGCGGCCTGGTTAAAGCGTACATGGTTTCATACCACTCAACCGTTCCTTTCTTATATTAAAACAGAAATATCAAGAATAAAAGTGAAAAGATCATTTAACTTATAGATGTCCTTGATTATTTGTTATTACCTTAACTGCATTGACAATCTCCAAATTCAATTCCTTGTGAAATGGACAACATCGCCAGAAAGCCTGCATTCCACTAATTAACGACAAACATCTGCACAAAAATACATTTTCCAAGTTATGTTATGAATAAAAATTACTTTTTTACGCGAAATTCCAGAATGCGTTCCACCAGAATTTTTTCATCTATATTGATCTCTTTAAAACTAATAATTTTTTTTAACAAACAAATTTTGAAGTCTTGCAAGCAAGTAGTATTTATTATATTAGGATTTGCTTCTAAAATACAGGTATATAATATATTTTGTTCTTACATTTTGCATATACATAAAGAACAACACAATGTTGCATTATTTACTTTTCCAAATTTTTTTTTTAAAAATGCTGTTGCCCCTGATCACAGGCAATCACTGCTAGCTTACGTAAAACAATATGCTGCTTAGGGGCCATCCATAAAGGACGTCCGGCTAAGGGGGGGAGGGGGGGGGTATGTGAAAATGGGACACAGGCGGACAGGGGGGAGGGGGGGGGGGGTTCAAGGAAACCGGACGTCCGGATGTCAACTTGTGCTTTAACTGTCACACGTTTTAGATGATAAATTGA
>JAQGAO010003143.1:0-17733 GCA_034697705.1 Ommatoiulus sabulosus | reverse complement strand
GACCGGATAAGTGGTAATCATGCCTGCAGTCTATAATGAATCTTTAGCAGCAGTCAGTGAGGCGCATTTACTTACAGGCAGGATAGGGAAAATTCCCGCTTTTCAGTATTAATCATTGTATGTACATTGTTCAGTATTATGTTGATCAAAAACTTTTTAAAAATTGTAAAAATTCTAGCATAAGCTTAAGAAGGTATACACTTTTATGGATTGTTTAGGTTGTCTAGCGAGCTAAAATGTGGAATATTTTTGGTCCACACAATTTCTCAGTGACTGAGTATGGTATCCAAATTGGGTGAAAGGGAGATAAACAGTACATGAATTGTACTGTATTATCCCAGAACCAAATCGAATTCTTACATCTCAGAACACAAAAAAAATCGAAATTCTTGACACCCTGAAATCGAAATCTTTTATTGAGGATCTTCTTCTTTTGCTAGATCTTACTGTTGACTGTAGATGTATTGTTTATATGTTGTTTAATCAATAAATGCTCTACTAAGAGATTATGCTACACTGTATTTGACTAATTTGGACAGAAACTGATCTAATTTGAGCGCATCTTGCAAAAACCCGATAAGTGAAAAAACAGGATAAGTGGACAAAATGTCGATGCACCGTCGATTTCCACTTATCAGGGTTCGACTGTACATGCATACAACTGGCAGCAATTGACAACAAAACGGTCTTCTTATGTTTTCTCCAGTGTTGACGTAGCGTACATAAACGTGTTTCACATATTTTTTTTACATAAATTGTTTACATAAGTTTGTTTTCAGAAATAACTGGCAAACAATTAGCAATATTTCTTCTCAATACAGTACATGTACGTCCACGGAGGAAACACAGAGGAGCTTTCTGTTGCTAATTGGTTTTTATTTTGTTAAGCTTAAACTTACCTAAACAATTTAGGTAAAGATTTATGTGAAATTATTGTGTAAAACAATGTATGTAAACAACTGGCAGCAAATAGCAACAAAAAGTTCGTCTTATGTTTCCTCGAATGTGGATATACTGTAGTTTTATCACGTTTGCTATAATTCACTTGTTTGAAAAACATTCAAGTTGGTTTTGTGCACAGATAATATGTTTAGAAAACCAACATGCGGTTTTTAAAAAAAGATGTCAAATTTAAGGTTATTTTCATTTTCGGACACCCTGCATCATTCGCCTTGAGGTGTTGTTAAAAATGGGTCTTTTCTCGCGTTGACCCCAGGAAGTCAACGAACTTTACAAAAATCCTAAACGAAATGTAAGAACGTATTTCATTTTATTTTATTTCGGCTAAAATATATTTAGTGTGCGGCTGATATGGATTTCGGCCAAGAAAAAGATCCAAACCGGAAGTGGCTTCGCTCGTGCAGCGCCCTCTACCCGCTACTATATTTGAAAGGAATGGGTTATCTTTTTCAAAGTGATTCCAAGTGAATTTCAAAGACCAATGAGGATATCTAAAATCGCACCAAGGATCAAAAATTGTTTCCTTTCCGGAAGTATCGCCTCTCGAGCGCCATCTGCGTTACGACTCGGCTATCTTTCTTAAGCCTAATGGCTGATTAAGCGATTCGCATTTAGTCCATTAATCGTTTGACTGCTGTTGTTTTTTTCTTCTCGTCTCTGATACGGATTAAGTTAATGGGCGATTGTCCGGTTCCTGCATGTAGTGGTCAGTGGTCATTGAGAGGCATTTAATCCTCGCTGGCGCGGGCATTAATGGCGTAAATAATGGGGCCATTACACGCACTGACCAACGGCCGGCCATTTGCATTTACCCAGAAGGCATCGAGGTCTTGTGCCACTTCAATGCATTGGAAATACAGAATATTCTCTTAGGTGGAAAATGACCAAAAAATGGCGTCATATTTTATGACGCGTTTTTAAACGGTAATGTTTTGGGATGAAAAATGATGTCATTTTATGAAGCGTTTTTAAGTGGTAATTGTTTTGGGCGAAAAATGACGTTCTTTTTCTGGTAATTGACATCATTATTGGAAACTGACCAAAAAATGACAAGATAATGACGTCAATTTTTGATCATTTAGCTACGCGGGAAGTATACATACAGAGTGGTCACGTGTGAAATTGTTGTACATGTAAATTATTGTAAAGTTTTCTTCACATGTGAACACTGCATGTACATGTATATAATTGTAAAGAACGTTCTAGAACAGGTCATCATGGTTGTATTATTATTTATGAATATAAAAAAGACACGTTTTAACTCAAGAATATAAAATACTGTTCATGTTTGTTATGTTTGTCTCGTAAATAAACATGCCTGGAACATGAATGGTGTTAGGACGTGTAATTTTACCACAATACGATTACGCGTGTTAAACGTTTTTATTTAAATAATTTACTGGGCTTAGAACTGATAAATACCCATGTAAATATTAACAAGTTTTTCTTATTATTAACTAACTTGTCTAAATCCAAAATATTCCATTTACAAAATATTTCTCGTATTTTGACGCTTACTTTGGCACAGGTTGAACATTCGTTTAGAATGAATAAATATTTAGAATGTTTAATATTAATTGTCAACTGTGATATGCACCAAGAAACATTTGCGTGTTTATGCCTGCCGATTTTTGACATCTTTTCCATAATTACTTTAAATGGAAGCAATTAAACAACTTGAACATGTACTTTTGCGTATAATTAACTTAAAGCCATTCAATGCAAAACACTTTTCTCCTTTTTTAATTTGTGAATAAAAATGTCATCAACTTAGATACGAGCTACCGATATTAGCGGTACTCAAGAGATGACGTAGTTGCACGTAGATGCAAGCGTAAATGTAAACGTAGAATAAGCGCCGTCTGACGGCGCATGCGCACTAAGCATTTCTTGCTCAACGTTAACATTTATCGTGAGTTGGATCGGCCATTTGTTCGATTTGTAATCGAACTCACCGTAAATGCGTTGTACGCTTGCGCCGCCAGGTGGAGTGCAATCTGTATTGACGTTTACATTTAACTGCAGATACATGTACAGCTGTACTTCATCTCCTGAGTACAGCTATTATTTGCAGAGAATTAATGAGCTTTGACATGTTTTTCCACGCTTTATTTCCACAAGTTCTTCCACCTTACACAGTGCACTTACGCAATTAGTTCCTCCGCCTGCAACGCAGCAACCTTGACCTTACCAGAACGTTAAACCGTAATATTGCGCGAGCATTTAAATGTGTAAACACTGAGCAAAAACACAAGACACGTTTTTCATTCGCTTATGTTTACCCACATATTTACATTAGTGTTTACTCATTTAGCGCTGAAAGCTTACTCAGCGCCGCCCACGCCCCCTGGTTGCGCTTATTGCGAAAGCAAAAGCAAGTTTCGTATGTTAACCTCGAGAAGCACCAATGCGGTGCAATGAACTATCAAAAGAATTACTGTTACATTTTAGAGGGGAAATCGTGCAGCTAGGGGACGCGCTTTTGCTAAACTTAAACATTTTTTCTTTTTTAGAAAAAAAAATCAAGTGTTAACTTTAGCGGGGGATTATGTTTCAGAGTTAAATTTAGTTTCCAGAACAAAAATGTGTTTCTGCCCACCTAATAATGTACGAATTTTGTCTAGTCTTGAAGACAGGAAGTTAAAGTATACATTGGAAACGGAAACGTAAGCCTCTATTATGCGTTTTGACTTAGATCTAGAAGTTTAGTCTAGCGCTGATGCACCAATATTAATTGGCATTTATGGAAACGTGTTAAGTGAATACGAGTTGATGATGCTTTCATTATATTTTCAAGTTTGGAAATACAGTTCATAATTCCTTTACAGAATGTTCGATCTCACATCCTAGCATTTTTTTATGAATGGCAAAGGTTTTCTAGAATAAATCTTATTTTAAAATATATTTTTTAATAAATCTAATTATATCTATTTTTAAATTTATCTTATTACTGAATTCAATTTAAAAATATACTTTTAAATTTATCTTATTAATAAATCCAATTTAACAGTATATTGTTAAATATATCTAATCAATGAATCCAATTTAAAAATACATTTTTAATTTATTTTATGAATGAATTCAGTTTAAAAATGTTTTTGTATTTAGCTTATTAATTTATTAATCTTATTAATCTTATTAAAAACAGTTTAAATATATATTTTTTAATTTATCTAATTAATGAATAGAATTTTAAAATAAAATTTTTAATTTAACTTATCAATTAATCCATTTTAAAAATATTTTTTTTTCAAGTTCATGTTGTCAATGAATTAAATTTAAAAATGTTTTTAAAATCAATTTGTAAATGAATCCAACTTAAAAATAATATTAACGGACGAAATATACATGTATTTTAAAATTTGTTAGATGAATACATGTAAATCCAAGTTAAGCGCATTGTTTTTTTGTTTGTTAAGATCTGACTTCATTTAAAAATATACTATTTGTCATTAAGCAGGATACCCCCAGACTTGGAAAACCTGGAAAAGCCGTGGTAGAATGACTTAATTTGAAAAAGTCAGGGAAATTCAACGTATTAATGTTGTCGTACTCCAAAATTAATGCTTCTACAGTAAGTGTTATCTCAGGGCCTGTTTACAAACTTTTTAAAATTTCTCAGTACAAATTTGAAAAATTTTCAGACTTTTAGTAATGGAAATTTTAAGATTTACAACCACATATTTGCAAAAGAAATATCTTTTCGAGGAACGATGTGCAAAATTTCCTACGTTCTTCTAGTACAAATTTGAAAATTTTTCATATTTTTCGTAATATAAATTTTATGAATTTCCAAACCTATACAGTATATCCAGGCACAAATTTGCAAACTTTGCAACTTTTCGAGGACAGATTTGCATAACTTCCAATCTTTTCCAATGTCAAATTTTGAACCTCCGAGTGCAAAGTTGTAAAACTTTCCACATTTTCTGAATGCTAATTTTGTAAATTTTGTAAATATTTCCTATGTTTCTTTCGAAAATAATTCAAAATTATCTTTAGTAATATTTTCAAAATATTGAATATTTTCCTATGTCTGTTTTGTTAAATCGTGGATAACATTGGCATATGTCAATTGTAACCTTGTGATGGTCAAAGAAATTTGTTTTAAGACCTGAAAAAGTCAGGGAAATTTAATATGAAATTTCTGGGGGAATCCTATTAAGACAAAATTATTTCAAAATCATTTCATTCAAGAAACTAGCATTTAATTAAGCTAAATGTTTTAAGGTGCTTGTCCCACACTATTATGAATCAATGTTAATGCTGAGATTACATGTCTTTTTGAATTGATATTTTTTATTCTGAAACTACTTGAGAAAGGCAACTCAGTAAGCAAATAATTTCTTTTTTAATCGATCGTTCGAGTGGGGGAACCCGGGATACGTTGCTCTGAACGTCTAGGATTTATTTAATGGTGTCACACGTCGTCTAGCCTCATTTTTTGTGTCCCAATAATAAATTGAACAACGTATGAAATTCCTGGCATTTTATCTCTTTTTGATCTGCTTGTCCTAAATCTCTAAATATATTTATATTTTTGAAGGGGGGAGGGATTGGAAACGACATTTTTATTTTGATATAAATATATGTATTTTGGTTCGTTTCTGCTCACTTCCTGTTCGCTCTATTTCTCCTTCATTTCCCCCGAAATAAAAGGGGAGAGGGAATGGAGTATTGAAGCCTTTTCCTAGAAATAAAATGTAGTATACTACTATTAAAAATTGGATTAAATAGGCAACGCAGCGCCCTTTGGCGTAAGATAAAAGCTCTCGAAGGATAGTTTGTATACACATATATTTATTAATTTGAAAAACAAATGAATGCTTTATTCCTATGGAAGATGTTCACGGAATGTGCCGGCTTCACCTTTTCCGTATGGATGCGCAATTAATGCGAGTGAATGCAAATTTCATTAATGAAATGATGCCTTGCTCATTTTTTTTACTATGCCGAATATTTTGAAAGTGGTTACGAAATTCTAGTAAATCTGACTTTGAAGGGGTGAATGAGTCCAAAAGGTATTAAAATTTACTTCCCATAGTTTGTCCAAGTTTTTCTAAAAGCTATTCCAATTTTGCCCTATTAGTTTCCAGTTTTTTCCATAGTTTACAAAATTTGTCCATATTTTACAGTTTTTTCCATATTTTTCAAATATTTGCTAATTTTTTCTAGATATTTTCCAATGTTTTTTTAAAAAAAAAATTTGTCCACAGCTTTTCTAATTTTTTTCAAAGATTTTCCGAGCATTTTCCATTTTTCCAAGTTTGTTTCAGTTATTTCCAAAGATTTTTAGATTTATCTAAATATTTTCTAATTTTGTTTCGAAAGATTTTTAAATTCTCAAAATATTTCCCGATTTCTTCCAAGGATTTTCCAAGTATTTCCAAGGATTTTCCAATTTCTTACATAGATTTTCCAATTCCTTCCAATTAATTTCCAATTTCTTTCAAAGATTTCCCAATTCCTTTCAAGGATTTTTCAATTATTTCCAAGGTTTTTCCAATTCTTGCCAAGCCTAGGATTTTCCAATTTCTTCCAAGAATTTCCAAATTTTTTTCAAAGACTTTCCAATTCCTTCCCAAGATTTTCCAATTCTTTCCATCGAATATTCCTGAAATGTACCAGCTTCTCATTTTCAGCAAGAGTACTTTTTCAAATGTTGCATAAACGATGTACCTTTTGAAAAGAGCTGGGTTCAACATTTCGACAAGAAAGCGCAATGTTAGTGAATGCGAATTTTGAACGACGAATGATGCCATTCTCGCTTTTTTCGTCTCATTCGTTCATTTTCAACAATTGCCTGACAGTTTTTATCGGGTTTTTTACAACTGCGAACCTAAATCATCTACGTGTATGTTCGCAACGGTTTCCACTCGTTTTGTGAGGAAAATTCCCACAAGAATAATTTTCTTATCCGCCATTTTTCAGCCGTTTTTTTTCTTCTCTCATAGCCATCACGTGATTCATGGCGGATATAATGGGCCCTTGGGTCATCAAAAACCGGCTTCCATATAATCTGACCCTTTGCGATATAACGAACTCTCTGCAGATTTTTTTACTCTTTAATTGGGACGCGGACGACTCAACCGGGATTTTGTAATAAAACCCAATTTATTTGGTAAATGTATTATATACGAATGTTTTTCTGCAATTTGCGACAATATACGGCAGTGGGTCTCGCTAACATTGGACTAAATCGCTAACGGCGCTCCACTTCAGAGCCTTATGACACTCCTGTTCGTTTTTAGCCGAATCTATGGTAATTCATAGAAACAAAAACTGAGGAACTTACTAAAGCATCAGAAAAAGCGAAACCCAAATTGCAGTTTCTCTAGTTTTAATTTGTAAAATGTGTACTTTAGTTTGGTTAATGGGCCGGGAGCCTTTTTTATATACTGTATAGTTAGTGTTGAAACAAACTATAGCCAAGTGAAAATGTTTTATTTCTGATTTTATTTCTGATGAAAATGTAATTTTCTGACAATCCTCATTTTATAAGGAAAAAAGTATAATTTTTGGAGAAAAAAAAAACTTCATTTTTAGAACAATATGTTAATGCACCAAGAATTAAAATTAAAGTATTGTCCTAAAAATGACGATTTTTTTCGAAATGTTTGGAACTCGGTCAAATAAAAAGCAGCATTTTCTCAAAAAAATAATTTTCTTAAAACGACGATACAATGATTATATTTTACAAGAATTATAGCCTACAATTTTATAAAATAAAAAAGAATTTTCTCAATGCATAATTTTCCCAAAACCATATATTATTTTCCTTATAAAATGACGATTTTTCCGAAAAACATGCAATTTCAACAAATAATAAACAGCATTTTCTCAAAACGGTTTTCCCCCTATAAAATGACGATTTTCTTTAAAACTGTGCAATTTTACTGAATAAAAAAATAATTTCCCAATGCATAATTTTCCAAAAAAACGACAATTTATAATGTGATTACATCTTATATTTGCAGTTCAATTTACGTTAATGTCACTTTTTGAGTTGTCTTAATTTCGTGGATTTTCCGACGTTTTGAATAACCGGGAAACTTTTTTCCTGAACCTCGCCGGATTTTCCAGATCCTTCTGTATAACTTATTCTGTTTATCTTAGTAACCCCCTGGAATTTAGTTAAAATTTAGAATACTAACTGTTCCAAACTATCCATTTTGTAAATATCTTGAGGAAGTGAATACGATTTTAACCAAAAAAATAATGACAACCCGAAACCCAAACAACTTTTAGTTTCAATCTGTAAAGAGTACGCCACTTAGTCTATTTTTGTGTAAACCTCATTAAAAATAACCCGAGGTACTCCACAAGCTTTTATTGCTTTTGTCTTTTGAATGTGTGCCTAGTCCGTTAAGGCATGAACTTCAGAGAATCCAACAAACCTGACTAACTCATCTAGTTTCAACATGAAAAATATACATGTTATATACATGTACTGTACATGTTCTTTTTTTATACATGCTGTACATGTTATAGATACATGTTATATATTTTATGCATGCTGTACATGTTCTATATGTTATACTGTATACATACATGTTCTATATGTTATACTGTATACATACATGTTCTATATGTTATACTGTATTCATACATGTTCTATATGTTATACATTCTGTACAAATTATACTGTACATACATGTTCTAAATGTTATACATTCTGTACATATTATACTGTACATACATGTTCTATACGTTATACAATATGAACATGTTATACATATATGTTCTTTATGTTATACATTATATACGGTACATGCTCTAGGTTGAATTTATATGACGTAGCAGCTAGGGAACTCAGCAAATCACTCTTTTTTACCAATTCTGATTTTTTGGAAATATATACTAATTATTTCGTAGAGCCAAGTAACCTATGAATTCTTAAGTACGCGTTTGAAAATTACACAACTAGAACAATATTTGACTTGTGACTCTTTAATATTCTTGTATCGTTTTTATATTAACCTCAAAATCAAACATTCAAGTTACTTGGACGGCTTGGATTTGCATATGCACCAAACATTAAAATTAATTAAACCGATGTTGGTGAGAAAAATTGTTTCTTCAATGAGAAATGTACGAACTAGCCCGTTGCATGTCGGGATAGCTTCCTGCACTTTTGAAAAGCGCACAGTGAGAATAGCAACAAAGAATCAACTCGTTCCTACTTTTTACAAAGACTGAATTTTGACAAGGTCTGAAGAAAGTGGGCTAAAGACGGGAAGAAAGTGTCCAGTGGCGCCCCCTTCTGCTGGTCGCTACAACGGCTATCTTGACCAGCTCGTGCAACAAAAGGGGGTTGCGACAAAGGCGCGTAATTGTTGTCAGAAAATGGATTGAAGGTTTAAAAGCCCTTTGCTTCTTGACATCTTAAATCATCTTACAGAGAAAGTCAATTTTACGTCCCGAGGACAAACGTCGAGCGACAAAAAAAACGATGAAAAGCACAAATAATGGTCGGAAAAACTCATTTTTTATCCGTAAATTTCATATAATCCAAGATTACGTCATTTCTGAGTGTCCTTCATTGGGTACGAGGGAAGAAACGGAAGTGGGGTGAAACTGGGATGTCGAAACCGAGTCGATTTGGTTTTTTTAAATTTTTTTTTTTAAACATGGACACCATGCAGTGCATGTTTTCAAACATTTATTGAAATAATATTTTGCTAATACGGTGAAACCTCATTAAGACGAACTCCAAGGGACGTCAAAAAAAATCCGTTTAAATCGGTTTTTTTAAATATTAAATATTATCAGAAGTCATTTCAACAAATGACTTAAAATAATTATTCTTTAAATAAATATTTCTTAAAATAATTCGAATATCTAAGTTTGGATCGCACGATTTAAAAATGTCTGTACAACATTTATCTGATTTCTCTGTTAAATCCGCCAAATCTGAGATATGATTACATATCTTTACCCATATTGTCTAAACAAATTCGTTTTAACGAAACGTAGATTGAATGCTTTGGAACTCGAATATTCATTCGTCTTAACCGGAAATGTTTAATATCCAAGTTTGTCCACGTAAATAATCTGTTAAATCCGCCGGATCTGGGATATGATGACATATCTTTTTTCATATTCTTTGAACAAATTCGTTTTAACGAAACGTAGCTGAATGCTTTGGAACTCCAATATATAGCCTATGCATTCGTCTTAAACGAACAATTTGTAATATCCGAGTTCGTCCACGTAAATGATCTCTGTTAAATCTGCCGGATCTGGGATATGATGACATATCTTTTTTCATATTCTTTGAACAAATTCGTTTTAACGAAACGTAGCTTGATTGCTTTGGAACTCGAATATGCATTCGTCTTAACCGGAAAATTTTAATATCCGAGTTCGTTTTACGCGAATAAATTGACATCATTCGATGTACAATTTATAACCAAGGGCAAGGACTGAAATTTAGTTCCAAAAATGATTTTATACATGTGTACATGTTTATGCGTGCACTAAGAAAAATGTACATTTCTGTTGAATATTTACACCAGTTTTCTTCGATATTAAAGCATTTCAGAATTTAATAGCCTTTAAATCTCCTTAATACGTCGCTTGGGGGCGCGTTGCTATGCTCGGTGTAAGATAAAAACAACGAAGTCTACTTTACTTTCATAAACTACAAAAGATTTTTTTTCTTCTCTTGACTCTGGCTTTACTGTCCTATATCGCATTAAAAACCCACATATTGATGAGTTTATGAACGAGTAAGGCGATTAAGCAACTAATCCAATTACAATCAAGGAGGATTCTTAAATAGAAATGTTTAGAAAGAAGAAAGGATGCCAACAAAAATGGCCGTTCAACCTAGTTTTTGTTTATTGTCAAAGAAAACGACGTAATCATGCTCAAGGGACGCCCCCTTGCGAGACTAAACAGGTCCCCTTATCGTGCACCACTGTCACGTGGATGCACACGCAAAACATTTGCGTACAGGAAAAAGATTTAAGTAGCCAAAAAATGCACAGGCGTATGCATGCCCATTTTCAGAACGAGGCACATGTGCAGAAATGCGCTTGAATTCAAGTTGCATAAAATTACGCCATATAAATTGCATAATTTGCATAATTGCATGAAATAACAATTGTCGTTCTCGTAAGAGCAAAGCACCATACTTAAACGTTCTCTCAACGCTTTAATAACGTGTTATACTGTACATGAAAGCAACATATATGTTGCAAAATCAAACATAAACATGTTTAGCCACCTGTTTCATTTGTGATACTTGTCAAATGATGCAAGTTTGGAATATTTGAACATGTGCAAAGAACGATTTTATGAAACCACCCCAATTTTCTAAAAATAATGTTTTCACATGTCGAGAAAATGATTATTTGGAAAAACAAAACCCAAAAGTAAACGGAAAAACGTGCTAAAACACATATATTTGTGAAATTTCGTATTAATTTGGAATATTTATCTTACAACTGCTGTTTGCTTGTAAGGTATACAATCTATTGTACAGAAGTCCACCATTCAGAAAATGTACACATAATTTTTGGCATCATGAAAGCAATTTACGTTTTAATGTAGAATAACATTTCTACAAAACGAGCAAAATGTATTAACGATGTGTTTATAAGAACATGATGATATACTGTACAGGCACAGCATATACATTTACATGTATTTGAATATGAATGTGTATATACACTACATTATGTGTATACATATATATACAGTATATACATGTAGGCTATATAATATTTCTACATGTGAATATCGTACAAGTATTTATGATTTGATAATTACTTGTTCATTCGAATTTTGTTTTCATTCATTCTGGAAATAATTTTCAAAACTTGTATTCTTTTCATGATGATAAATTTAAAATTAAACAGGAACATTTTTAAATTCTTTTATAACGGACGATTAATTTTACGTGGTTTTATCATTAATGTTATTAAGAATTTTTTTAAATTATAACATTGCAAGTGCGCGTTATAACTCTTCTAGGGTTGAATTACTTCTGGTGAGAGTTTTCTTCAAGATTTCAGCCCGAAATTAGATCAAATTTCGTCAAATTTAATCCAATTACCCGAGTGCGTGCTTTTCTCTTTATTTTATTTCATGGCTTTTATACTTTTTTTTACTGAGTCTGCGTGGTGCGTTGTGTTTGATGTAATTCAGCTAATGGAAATTAACGCTTTCTTCTTCACACCTTTTACGAGTGTTTGACTCCCGTGTGACCATAAGAATCTCAAATTTGTGGTTGCATCATTATCCATTTAACTCCAAAGTTATCGATTTATTAACTATCTCGATCTCAATACCTCTTAACAGATGGCATGATGATTAATCGATGGTTAAATTCGATGATGATTAACAAACAGGCTGAAGACATGTACAAGTCACGTGCTTGTAATAATTATACAGTATATGTGTACATTTTCTAAATGGTGAAATTCTATACGATATACTTTAGCCTATTAACTGTAAATGTACATGTACATACGAAATAGGACACTAATATGTGTTTTTAGCTCTTTTTTCCTTTATATATATATATATATTTTTTTTTTCGGAATAATCTTTTTCTACAAATCTAAAAGCACATTATTTGTAGGAAATTGGGGTGGTTTCATAAAATCGTTTTTTTCACATGTTCAAATATTCCAAACTTGCACCTTTTTTAATTTTAATGTACATTTGACACGTATCATAAATGAAACAGGTGGTGGTTAAACATGTCAAAAGCACGTTATTTGCAGTATATTAATTGACACACTTTAATGAAAGCATTGCTATGAGGGTGTTGAAATATTACACGTCATGTGTTTTTGACAAGTATTATGACATGCATCATTGACATGGATCTTAAATAAATCTAAACATGGTTATTTTGGCCATTGTAATATTATGGCTTGTGTTATCCTACATGTTTAACATTACACATTTTAATTAGAATTCATTTCTAACGCACGTTTTATGTTCATTGAAGTAAATTTTGCAGGAACGTACTTAAATTACTGTCTATCGTAGGCCTATGCTAGAGACAATACAATTTAGCAACATTATAGTTGATCGATTGAATTGAAGCCGTCATTAAAACGTCAACCAGTGATCATTCTCAACGGGAATTTTCGGAAGATAGTTTTAGGCATAAAATTAAGCATTTTCAAATAATAATAAACGAAAGTAAACAAATAGGAATTATGAATTTTATAGTTTTAAATTTTACGCGCGTTGATTTAAATATGTAAAATAAAGAAAAATGAAAAAACCTACATTTTTTAACCCGTTGCACATATTGATCCCTAGATGGCGCCCTTTAAAATTCCAACGATGTTTTCAATTTATTTAAAATTGACGCGTGGAAAATTTAAAACTGTTAATTCCACAATTCCTAGGTGTTGATTTCGTTATCTATATACTGGTATACAAAAACGTGTGAACGTTTGAAATGTTTTATATTTGCCTAAAATTTCCATATATTTGGAATTTCCATATGCATGGAAATTTTAATTTGCATGGAAATTTTCGGCATAAATGAAATATTTTCTGTAAACAAATTTGCCTGTAGATAATGCCTTGTAACTAGGGTTTTCGAATTTCACATTTAAAAAAAATGTCCCCAAGCTAATTTAAAATTAATTAAAATTAATTACTTTGATTTCACTAATTTAAAAGTAACGCGCGAACGTTTAGCGAACGTCAAATTCACGTTTCCTAGTTTCATACCATCGTTATCTCAAGACAAAAAAAGTTATTGAAAATATTAAATTTCAAGCCTTAAATTTTCTTCGAAAAACAACCCAATTTTGAAACTGATTGAAAACTTTATTTCTAAATGTTGCGTGTGGTGATCCCTAGATGGCGCTTTATTATTAAATAAAGTAATGAAGTTTCGTACCTTCATTATCTCCAGACAAAATAAAAATATGTTATTGAAAATATTCATGATATCATGATGTTTATTGAAAATATTCATGATATCATGATGTTTATTGAAAATATTGAATTTCAAACCTGAAATTATCTTCGAAAAACAACCCAGTTTTGAAATTAATTAATAACTTCATTTCTAAATGTTGCGTTTGTTGATCCGTATAGATGGCGCTTTATTAAATTACAGCGATTTCAATAATTTAAAATTAACGCGTGAAAATTTAGTGAACGTCAGATTCACATGTCCTAGTGTCACACCTTCATTATCTCCAGAACAAATACAAAATGTTATTGAAAATATTAAATTTCAAGCCTGAAATTATCTTCGAAAAATTCCTCAATGGACAACAGTTCATTGATGGACGCTCTTAACCGCGAGATCTTAAGATGAATCGAAGTCTTACCTTGGGATCCCGATCTTCGAATGATGTTTTCCAAAAAGGTGTTTTGAGGAGCAACTAAACCCCTCCTACCACCGGGCATGATGCCGCCCTTGTTGCCACAACACCATACCAAGGGATCTGGCGATTACATCCAGTTTTGGACGCCCGAAATTTTGTAGAAGAAAATTATCCTAAAGTCGTTTTCAAGAGGGAAAATTCCGACGTGTGTGCAGGGGGGGAAAAAAAGTTGCCTTGTTCGAAACACCAAAACTTGATATTTTCTTCAAACTTATTTCTTGGAAGGAGACACAACTGGAGAAGAAGAAATCAACTGAAAACGTCCCAAAACTTGTTATCTAAAGTAAAGAAAAGGCACGAAACTTTACGAAAATGTATCCGACAAGCGTAGCCCGACAAAGGCGCCCTGGTCGCCGTCGTCCGTGGGGCGACGATCGCTCGGGCCCCCGTCCCCCGACTGCCCCTGTCCGGGTCCCACTGACAAAACTTGTCTAGTTGCTTTTTCTTCGCAAATTCTCAACTTGATAACGTCGCCTGGTCGCATTTTCTTCGTCGCTTAGTTTGCTTTTTTTAAAAATTGCAGCTTTTTATTTTGGGAAAAATTGAACGATTTCACCCAAAATCCAAACGAATAGCATCAAAACTTGAATCTTTTAATCCGCACCTGAGCTTTGTGATTCACCCGCGATTCGAATCAGGTAAATCCAAGGTTTGTTTGAAGTGGAAGGGTTTGTCTCCTGATTGTCGTGCTAGAATTTGGTTCCAGAACGGACAAGACTAGACGGTCAAGTCGTCTTTGTTTACGTTGCTTTCAATCGACCGTTCTAAAACTCGGTCGGGTTGGTTTTCGTTAGTTCTCACGTTTGAAAACGTTGCAATTCGAGCACCTTCAAAGTCCAGTTGGAAGTATCCGAAAATGTTAAGTCCACGATTTTTCGCCCGAATTTTTCGAGTATCGCACCGGTACGATTATCCTTTCATCAGCTCCGTGCAGCTTTCCAAACTCGTTTTTTTTTTGTTTTTTTTTTGGGGAAAAGCTGGGAAACTCACCGAAATACGTACAAAACTGGCTGAAAAATGCGGTGTTTTAAAATCCAAGCTTTTTCTCCTTGTTTACGTTTCGTTTTACGTTCGTCGTCGTTCGTTAAGCGTTTCCTCCCACCTTAGGGAGCTCGGTCGAAGTGTAAAAAATAAAAGTTGAACCGAGGTGAAAACTGGCCGAAAAAACGCGGGAAAAAAAACTGACCGGAAACACGGTTCAAAAAACACGGGAGAAAAAAAAATATACGAGAAAAACAAATTAGCCGAAACAGCGAGGAACCAAGTCAGGTAAATCCGAAACAAACGCGAAATTTACATATCCCAAGTGGTCGCAGCAACGCGTGCGTCAGTTGCGTTTTCGTTGCGTCCCCAAAAAACTTGGCTAATTTTCACCGGAAATCTTCTGACCACCGCATCCTTAACGCTCGTTTGTCCTGCGTTTCTCGCCCATTTCGGGTGCAGCTCACCGTTCGTTCCGTCGCTGCATTTGTTGTTGTTGTTGTTGTTGCTGCTGCTGCCGTTGCCGCTATCGTTGGTCGCTTAACCGGTTCGCATCGCACGCAGGTATGAGCGTCGGTTGCGCTCTCTCTAGTGTTCCAGGCACCTGCGAAAAGACCACCTTGAATTATTGATGGTGGTGGTGGCGGTGGGCGCATGCTCCGTTGCCATGGGAACCCTCGGACCCCTCCTTCGCATTGCTGCTTTTGCCGGGCGAAAATGCGAACCAAAAAAACCGACGAAAAGGCTGCGTGCTTGCTGCGGCCCAGACGCGCTACCAGCGAGTGAGACGCTGCCAGCCACCGCATAACTATGCACGAGGGGAGGGGGACGCACCCCCCGCCTGCTGCGCCCTCGGGCGGACGCCAGGCGAAACGAGATGGGGAAACGGGCACGTGGACGCCGTAGCAACGCCGCGTTGCCGTGGTTACCGCCACACGCGCGTCCTCAAGATGGCTGGAAGCTCGTTCTGAGTCGAGGAATTTTGGTTGCGTACTTGGTGGGAACTTGTGTAAATTACATAAATTCTATGTTGTTTTTTTTGGATACAGACTTACGTGTGCGGGAAGCTACAGTAAAACCTGTTAAGAGTGACCACCAAAAAAATGCTACGTTGGTCACTGTATACAGGTGGTCACTATACAAAGAATGCGTGAATTGCATTAAAATAATGAACATGTACACTGTACTTAGGCTATACATGTAGACTGTAATAAATTTAGTAGGTTCAATTCAATTCAATACTTTAGCCTGCAGTCAGTAGATAAGTACCATTTGGCAAGGGGGATCCTTATTTTAATTTAAGTCAGACTAAGTATAGTCTGGAGATGATGGATCCCAACACTACAATTAAATTATATTTCCCTTAATTAAGTCCTTTAACGAGGAGGATGGGATAGGAAAGGAAGACGGTCATGGTCGATTTAATATAGGAACTATCCCAGCATTCGCCTGGAGAAATTGTGGGAAACCATGAAAAGCCACAATCGAGGATAGCCGACCCGGGTCTACCGAATGCAAAGCGAGAATGTTAAATTCTTAGCCACCTTGTTCGGTTTTCAACCGAGCCCTGGATTATTATTACAGAATAATAATACTTCGTAAAGGTGTATGCATTATAAATTGACTTTATCATCATTAGTAGTATACCAGGAAAATAATAAAAAACAAACATATTTCGTCTTAGAAAAAACACTCGACTAAAATGTATAAATTTGTTTAAATGAAAAATTAATAAAACACTCGAATCAACAAAGTTGAACAAACTGAAATGTACTTGAAATGTGTGCGTGGCAATGCGTGGCACTCGACGTATTTAATACCTGTACATATTTGCATTGGGAAAAAAAAAAGTAAAAGAACTCTTTAAAAACGTCTCAGTGCGCAAGTGCCAACTCAAGGCGGCCTGCGAACAACGCTCATTAATTAACCACATCATGATTTATTTCTTCATCCATTTTGAAGTTCGCTTTTTTGAGCTGATAATGAGGAAATTAGTGTAAATAAACATCGATACATGTACACTGTAATGCGATAACAAATCGAGAAAACTTTCTTATTCATAAAAGCCCTAAAACTTATATTTTTGCTCATAATCTTATTTTATGAAAATTTTTTTAAACACAAACATATACAGTAGCTTAATAAAAGAAAATGAACTGCACAATTAATAAAAAAAAAGCACGTGGTGCGTACAGCGGCGTTTAGAGACAAAAAACCTTAAGGCCATGCCTTTATAAGTGTAACTGGGCGACTGAAACCGACTTGTACGAATGCCGCTAACGCATCCCATACACCTCGGTGCCGTCTACAGGGTAGCCACTCAAATTTGATTCTTCATATCACTGACATTTACTGACATTTTCCCTGTAATATCCCTGACATTTTTCTTGCTATTTTTCAGATTTGTTTGAAACCTGAC
>JAQGAO010003142.1:0-17734 GCA_034697705.1 Ommatoiulus sabulosus | reverse complement strand
AAAAATATTTTTTTTTTTTTTTTTTTTTTTTTTTTTCCAAACAAGGGAGGGAAAATCTATCAGAACACAATGCAAAAACCTGTAACTTGGGACTCCTATAGACGTCTAATTTGCACAAAATAACGTGACCTACAGTGTTCCACCAACACCCATAGGAACTGAAAATTTTCAACGTTATTTCCTAGAATTGATAAGAGAAATTTAGACGTTTATGCTGGAATTCTGAAGGAGATTATAAACGTATTTTTATTAATTGTATTTTGAACGTTATTTAAGAATTTCCCAAAGGAGTATTTTTGAACGTTTTTAAGTAGAAATAAAATTCACCCAAAAGAGGGACAAAAGTCAAATTGAAATGATCATGAAAAGAATGATTAGTAAATCCCCATAGAATTTCGACAAGGAAGGGGATAAGTCAGTAACCCCATGTATGAACTAGAGTTGCAAAAAGGTATTCCAGGTGAAATAAAATGCAAAAAGCATAAAAATAAAGGGTCCTGGTAATGGGTCAAGGCTACTCGATCAATGGTTAGCCCATCGCGCCTTTCTCGGTGGGTTTTGGATTATGTTGTTGTATTTTATGATGCTTCCTTCTTTGTGGTGACTCTCATTTCCTTTAAAAAATCGTTTAAAACTCCTTAAAAATCGTACAAAAACGTTCAAAATTCCCATAAAAAATACGTGCAAAAATCTCCTTTGGAAATTCTAAAAAACGTAACATTCCTTTAAGATTTCTACAAAAATCGTTCAACATTCTAGTTCCTATGGTTTTGGGTTTGGACCACTGCAGGTCACGTTAATTTGTGCAACTCGGACTACTACGGGAGTTCCAAGTTGCAGGCTTTCTCATTGTGTTCAGCAAAAAAGTGGTTTATTGCTAGTTTAATGATTGTGTTGTGTTATTATATTGTCTTACTTGATGGCGCACGTTTTGTATTTTTAGAATGTTAATGTTAGATTTTCGATTGGCCCATTACTATTGCTGCAGTTTTTTGCAGTGCTTTCCTCGTCGAATTTATTTGTAGTTTTTCCTTAAATTTCTGGTTTTCTGCTAGCCTCTTGTTTTTAGGACTAATTTAATTAATTTCCCCTAACTGTTTGTATGCTAAATGTGTAATTTGTTTAATTTTTTAGCAGTATTAAAGCTTGAAGAAAGGCACATGGGTGCCGAAACGTCGTTTTCTAACCAGTTTACGCTAATATGGTCGTGTCAAGTTCTTAACTAATTGTATTCTCCGACCACTTGATGTGAAGATGAGTATATGAAAATTGTGAAAATTTTGGCAAATTAGCGTAAAAAAACTTGGCGACTTTTACAAATTCATATTGAGAAAATGTTGAGCTAACCACGTAGAAGAATTCATTTTTGGATCGTGACAACATTAATACGTCGAATTTCCCCGACTTTTTCAAAATACAGTAAATCAATCTTCCCTGATTTCGAAATTCGAAAGTAACGCATTTTTCAAATATAAAAACAAAACGCATCATTAAGCGAGCTTTAAAATATGCATCAATTAACATCTTAGAATTAACTTCGAAATATATTTGAAGAAAAGCAATTACGAAATACAATTTCATATATCTGAAAATACACGGGTACGTACAAAACGTATTGAAATTATGTATATTATGATCACCATGCACCGTGAAAATCATTCAAAAAGTAAATTAAAAACAGCTATTGAGCAAATATTGTTCGGCAAACACTTTTCGAACTAAAAATTTGAATATACACTGCAGTCTGTACAGGCTTTGCCCGGGCTGAACAGACAAAATTCAAATTAATTTCGGAAGTTGCCCATGGTCCTTTAACTATGCATTATTGTAACCTGATTAATTTGCATTTCATAATGCAAACCATAATGCTGAAAAGCCCGGCATTGCCCGAACCGTTACTAAAATTCTGATGACGTCATCCAGTACACTTCTTACGATGTGTTAATGAATTAAACTAAATTATGGAAATGTACATTTTTTGTAAACATGCATGTGTGTAGCTAAAAAATGACCATCTGAGTAACTCGTATTTTAGAAGATTACTCGGATATTTTGTTGAAGATTTAATCGGACATTTTTTGAAAATTTAATCGGACATTTTTTGAAAATTTAATCGCACATTCCCAGCCGACCTGCCACATAAGACATAACGTATACATACCCACCCAAATGCATTTCTTCTTTATATACATAGATACAGTAAAATATCGGTGATGATAATAAATAATAATAATAATATCGAAATAAATATTAGTAAATACATTTTACATATGTATTTTTTAACAACGTAAATTTAGTTCCTTCAAATGTGGGTCCAGCCAGAAATATTTTTTTTAAAAAAATCATAAAATAAAGTAATTAAAAGGAAACCGGACGACCAGCTAATCTAAAAAAAAAGAATAGTTTAAAACAGATTGATTAGACATTTATGAACTGTATCATTCGGGACCAAGGTATGTCGAACATAAAATAACTCCGGACCTGAACTTTTATGGAAACTCATTAAGATGTAGTTATCATGGATCGTTGGGGCCAACGTACCGAGGGGATAATGATCATCTAAAGTTTAAATTTATAGCATTCTAGTATCAGAATAATAGCCCTGTCATTTAATTCTCAGAATCGTTCTAAAACTGATTAATGGCTTAGAACTTATTTTTATGGCGCGCCTTATCGCAACGTTTTCACTTTTTTTTAACATTAAGCGTTCGGTCTCATTACGAAAATCTTTCGCTTTTACTTTCACAATTTTATGACAAATTATAAAAATAAAACTACCAAGACCAAATAAACATAATACTTAAAACGTGCATTTCAAATTTTACAATGATGTAAAATAGTTACTGTGAGGGGTCATTAAATGCTCGTTAAATAACGTTACATAAAAGTAAGCATTTTATCTATGGAAATTGTATACTCAAATTTTTAAACCCGAGAAAACTATTAAGTTTAGAACAGCCCAGAGATTGGTTGAAAATTTAAGTTTACCATGACCCTCATATTCGCCCTTTAAAGCTACGAACTGATATCATTAACCTTTTATGGTTTGGCATAAATATACATGCATATTCTCGATGAAACATGTTCGGCCTTGGAGAAACGACATTTAATGTACAAGTAAGTATTTTGAGAGAAAATATTAGACAATATTTTAAAATTTGTTTAATCAATACTTTAAGAACAGGCTTACATGTAGTTAAGAACTTTACACAAAACTGTTTATGTAAAAGTGACTTGGCTTTTGGGTATTTTGGAGAAATACCACGCCATTTTGTAAAATACACATAAACTACTCTGCTACACAAACAGATGTAAGCTACTACATACCTGTACTTTATACGTGCAAATCAGGGTTTCCTCAGAAATTTCATTTTCAACTTCTCTGACTTTTCCAGGATTTGAAATTTTTTTCCTGACCAATAACAATGTCAAAAATTGACATTTTTCAAAATCGACACAGGAAAATACTTTGCAAGATTTACTAATGACAATTTTGAAAATTAACATAGAAAAGTTTTCAACCTTTTTAAAATTTGAGTGAGAAAATGTTGAATATTTGTCCATTTTGTATTCTGATAATGTTGAAAATTTTTACTCGGAAAACGTGGGAAAATTTTCAGTTTTATACTCACAAAATGGGCCCTGAGTTAACCATGTAGAAGCATTAATTTTTATCGCAACAACATTAACATATACGTTGAATTTCCCTGACTTTTTCAAAATAAGTCATTCTTCCCTGACTTTTCCAGACATTTTCAAGTTCCATGACTTTTACAGGTTTTCCAGGTCTGGGGGTACCCTGTAAATTCCTTAATACATAGCCCCACTTAGGTGGGATGACGGGGCTCTAGCATGGAAACCCAAGATGAGAGGGAGGATGGGGGGGGGGGGGGTAGACGTGGCGAGTCCGAATAGTTGTAAGAATATAATTTCTAGATTTATTTTTTCCTTAAAGTAGGACTCATCAATACCTTACCGTGATATTTTAAGATTAAAATTATTTTAAAATAAATATTTTAAGATTCGCCCTTGTGTTTTCTAAAAAATAAAACTTGTCATTAAGTATTCAATACCCAACGCGACGACATTGAATTTGTGAGTTTTGATTTCGACATTTTGACAAATTGTTTTATTTCATTTTTATTACAAGGGCGAATTTCAAAATTGTATATTTAAATTCTGAATTTGAAATTCACTGTTATTATTAGCATAACATGTCCACTTACACATACCATCAACAAAAATGCACATTGAATGCCTTAAAATAAACAATATTTGGCAGATGTATCCTGAACATAATTAGAAATAAAGGATATAAAAACGAAAAATTTCGAATAAAAACAAAGAATATTAATATAATTACAGTCAGGTATAGATTTGTACTCGGAAAACGTGGAACATTTTGCAAATTTTACTCGGAAACTATGGCAAATTTTGCAAATTTGTACTTTGAAAACGTGGAACATTTTGCTAATTTGTCCTCAGAAACATACGCACATTTTGAAAATTTGTACTCGGAAACTATGGCCAATTTAGCAAATACAATACTGGGAAAATTTGTAAATGGGTAATTTGTAAATTTGTAATACGTCGAATTTCCCTGACTTTTTCAAAATAAGTTGATTTTTCCCTGGCTTTTCCAGGTCTGGAGGTACCCCGTAAAGCTTAACTTTTTCCAATCCCCTTAAAGGTTGCTCGGCGGAGTCGCGGATTATCCGGGAAACTTCATTTTCGGATGATCGAAAGTCCACTGTACAAGTTGAAGTGAGGGGCGAGAGCAAGGAGGAAACATTCCTTATTTAAATACTTGTCCTTTATATTTTAATCATGCGGAAATCGAGAGAAGAAATCTGCCCTATGGCCTTCGTTGCAAACTCGGTCGCCAGACTCAATTGTTTAAATCTGGCGTCATCTTTCGCAGAAATCCCTGACCTTTTTTTAATAGGCTTTCTTCTAGGCCTAGTTCGGCACTCGAATATTTTTTTTTAAAAAATTGGGCAACGCCGAGCACCGTGAAGGATGGAACCCTTCGATAAATAATAGTACAATATGTCAAATAAATTATGTTTAAATTTCACGTTATACCTCGCTTGTCAAAATTATCGTGAATAAATTGCTCGCAGAATAATAATTAGGCTAAATATAAATCATTAAAATTGAAATCTTGGGACTTACGACCGAGGTTACTTAAAACCAAAAAAAAAAAAAGTAAACACGAGGTATTCGACTGATCAGGAACATTTCACACGTATGAACACTTCTGGGGAAAAAACCTATAGATTAACAGATTCGCAATTGCGCCACTTTAATTAATCACGCGAAACTGACCACAAAGGCTGCCTTTTATTAAATTTGCGTTCGCACGCTCGGTTAACTCGCGGATCTTAACCGCCAAACTTCAACCTAATAATTATGCCGTGCCAGTAATGAGATCCTAAAATCGAGATAATTTTATTTTTACAGGGTTCCCCAGAAATTTCATTTTCAATTCCCTGACTTTTCCAGGTTTTAAAAAATTTCCCTGACCAATGGTAATGTCAAAAATTGACATTTTATAAAAGCGACACAGTAAAATATTTTTCAAAACTTACTGATGAAATTTTAAAAATTAAAATAGGAAAATTTGCATGAATAAATTTTGAAAAGTTGACAATTTTGTATTCGGAAAATCTAGAAAGTTTTGCAAATTTGGCCTCGAAAAACTTTTGAAATTTTGTACTCGAAAAACGAGGAAATTTGTGCACTTTTGTACTCTGCAAACGGAAAATTTTGCAACTTTGTCGTCGGAAAACGTGGAAAATTTGTTAATTTGTACTCTGAAACCGTGGACAATTTTGCAATTTTGTCCTCGGAAAACCACCTCGCTCCCTGCTAGGGTGGTCATGGCCTCCACATTATCTGAGTTTAATACTAAATTAAGGGGAGTGGACTTAATTGCTTTTGCTACCCTGACATTCTGAGGTCTTAACTGTGACATTACTGCATTAATATCTCGTGTTGGTATTGAGTTTTTGTAACATGTGTACCATGGGGTAGATGTACATGTAAGTGATTACCTGTAAACTTTGTGTAAAGTGATCCCTTCTATACCTGTTTCCATTCAGGAATAAAGCTTTTTATTTTTTTTATTATTAAAACATGGAACAATTTTGAAAATTTGTCCTCAGAAACTGTTACAAATTTTGAAAATTTTACTGGGAAAATGAAAAAATGTTTCCAAATGGGCCATGCGCTAACCATGTAGAAGTATTATTTTTGGATCGCCTCAACATGACTACGTTGAATTTCCCTGACTTTTACAAAAAAATTCATTCTTCCCTGACTTCTCCAGGCATTTACAATTTTCCTGACTTTTCCTGGTTTTCCAGGTCCTAAACTGCGTTACGCCCAGTAGAATTTGTCCTCAGAATCTATTAAAAATATCGCAAATTTGTCCTCAGAATCTATTAAAAATATCGCAAATTTGTCCTCCTAAAACTGTTTTATCAAACTGTACTCAAAAACAGTTGACAATTTGGCAAATTTGTGCCGCGTGAAAAGGTTGGAAATATTGTAGATTTGCGATACGAAAAAATTGTTGACAATTTGTACAGCGAAAGGTTCGCAAGTTTCGCAAATTTGTACCCGAAAAACTTGGAAAACGTGAAACTGTTGAAAATTGGAAAAAAATCTTCTCGTAAACTACTGTATACAGAAAATTTATCATCGAAATAGGTTAAAATTTGTGTAGATATATCTTTGGAAAATTGTGCGAGTTTATCCTCAAAATTTATGGAATTTTGAAAATCTGTCCTCGGTAAATTCTAAAATTTGTTCAAATTTGTCCTACGGAAACTGTTGATAATTTTGCAAATTTTGTACTGTGATGATTTTCAAAAGTTTGCAATTGAGCCTTGAGCTAGCCACGAAGAAGCATTCATTTTGGTTTTTGACAACATTAATACGTCGAATTTCTGACGTTTTTCACAAATTTTTATCAGTCGAGCGCTCTTATCAGACTTTTCCCTAACTTTTTTTTAAAATAAATCCTTCATCCCTGACTTTTCCAGGTTTTCCATGTCTAAGGGAACCCTGCAATAGAACGAAACAAAGATCACGTGATGCCGACATAATGACGAAATCTGCATAATGTGTATCGACGTCACGCATCTCTCAGTCATAGTACAAATGAATGTGGACATTGCTTTACGAAGTATCCCAAATCCATGCCTCTTCTTTGGGTTTATAAAAGCCAAGGCGGCATCGAGTGAGTGAGTTAATCTGGAGTAAATCTGAGTATATAAGTTTATGGCTTCCAGGTGTAAATTTGACGATTTTTAGGTGTGGAGTATAGTTGTTTCATTCGGGGCATAATTTACAACGCGGAAAAGCCGTCCCGTGCTTTTATGCGAGAAGTTAAGGTTGCGCAATAAAGTGAGTGCCAAAAAAGGCTCCACCCCTACCTGCTATAGGTGCTACACTCTACCCCCCCCCTCACCTCCTCTATTGGGGAAAAAAATACGACGAAATTAAAAAGTTTCCCTATCGATAAATAAATCGGAACTGTAAAGTTTCGAAGTTTCTGGTTATAACCCTCGGTGATTAAAAGCCCGAGATAAATCGAGGGAAAGTAATTAAAATTTGTCAAATAAACATTCGGCAATTAAAAAGAATTCGGTTTATAAATAATGCGGTCGTTGCGGAGAACTCGTAATAAATCATTTAAACTCATTTGCATCTTTCTTCAATGGCTAGGTCTGAATTACGAAATATCATCTGATTAGTAGATTTGTGCTAGTTTAAATTTTAGTGTGCTATTACAGCGAGGTTCAGGTAGAATTTTCATAAAGAAAAAAACGGCTGTATGGATTTTAATGAAATTTGTTGGAAAAATTCTTCCATCATTACTGAATATTACCATATTTCAACATAAAAGATACGTTTCAAAAATTACGAGTGCTTAAAATTGGTGCTCAAAGATGGCGTCCGAGGAGATAGTGGCTCAGCAGTGTTTAAACTTTTGAAGGCATTTCAGGAGGAGAAATGCGTGACACGTTTAAGGTCCGAGAAATGCCCGAACGTTCGGTCAACGAGTGTACTGAAAAGTTGAGAAATACCTCATATCTAACATGTCCAAGAATACAAAACAAATAGATAAAATTGAAAAACTAACCATTGATAAAGTGGAAAATTCTGTAAAATTTATCGTTGAAAACGTGAAAAATTTTGCAAAATTGACTAACGAAAATGTGAAAATTTTGGGAAAATAATCAATGAAAATGTGGAAAATTATGCAAAATTGAACAATGAAATTGTGGAAAATTATGCAAAATTGAACAATGAAATTGTGGAAAATTATGCAAAATTCACCAATAAAAATGTTGACAATTTGTGCAAATTTTCTAAAATTCATCATTAAAAACTTGGAAAATTTTCCACGTTTTATCATTGAAACGTTTTCATTTTTCTTAGAAATATTTGCGGAAATTTAATGAACACCGCTCGTAACAAGGTTTACATTAACACCTATTTTAAATCCATACGTAATCTCTTGGAATTTTTCTGGAAGACGTTGCTCTCGGCAAATTTTATTAGAGGACTCGTTGATCTTTTCGGACGTTTCATAAGCTTTTTATAAGTTTCATAAAGAATTAACATAAAAGTATTCGGCGACAGGAAATTTCATCAGTTGGAATTCTTTATCCCAATTTCTGCGTATTTTTCATTTCTTCTCATAAATGGATTTAAAATTTATCCCGATATTAATTCCTTCGTTCGTGTCAAGCTGTTGTTTATGAAGCCGGCTAGTGCATCGAATAAAGTGAAAATTCACTTTGAAATACAATCATAAAACATTAAAAACATTAAAACAATTATAATATTATCTAAAAAAACAAGACAGTCTTCATTGTCCTCCATCGTTGTTTCACGTGCTAAAGTTGGATGAGCTTTTTATAAGTTCGTTAACACGAATTTGTACAAATGTTTGCAAATTACAAAGCCCTGACAACTTAAATATGTTCATAAACATGATGAGTGCTGTTAAATTTATCGAAAAGCCACGGTCAAAATTAATAAATGGTATTATATTTGCACATTACCTTTACAAGATGGACAGCAATGGCCAGCAGGGGGCGGTTGTGGATTTTTACAAGGAGTGTAACATTGCTGTTGGGATACCGTGACGACACTAGCCTAGAACGGGTGAAAAATTTCAAAATTATGGTTAAAATAAATTCAAACTTTATTAGACGATGCTCGTCAACCGCACCGAAAATATGTTTGCTACACAAAAATTTTGTTAGTTATATTGTAAGTTATACATTTTCGCCTTATAACTTTTAAAAGTTTTATATCTGTTGAAAATATAGTTTTTGTATGTTTTACAACTGTATAAAATGCATACAAACATATTCATTTTATATAAATATTTTTTGAACACTTTTCGTACCAAAAATAAATAAATTTCTTATAAAATATATAATGCCTTTTTTTTGCTTATAGATTTTATATTTATTGTATACAAGTTGTATATTTTGATAAGATTATTTTTGTATATTCTAAAACTATATAAAAAGTATAAGAAACATATTCAGTTTTTTTGGATAGATTCATTCTATACAATGAATCTAACCAAAATTTAAAATTAAATTTCAAAATTGCACCATGAATGATGGAAAATATCAAATAATGACAGATGAAAACATTCTCACAATTTTAATAGCAAAATATCAAATAAACCACAAATGTTGGTAAATTATAGCAACGAAAACATTCTCAAAATTGTAATAGCATATTACCCAATATAACCCATTAAACCATTTCGCATTACGCCCTTTTTAATTTATTGCGTTAATAAATAAAAGTAATTAGAACGTAAATCCATGTACCTGACAGTGGTATGTTTGGCAAGGATCTTCAGGGTTAGTCCACCGACTCCCACTGTCGTAAGAAGTGTTATTGTAGATACAACCTTCAAACACAAAAAACAAAAAACATAAAATGGCTGGCCGAGCTAGAAGTAAACAGACAAAGTTGTGTTTTCCTCAATTAGGATGTAAATAAAAAGATAAATGGAAAACGCCCATCCCATCCCCTGATTTTAAGACAAGGGGCAAACACGCAATACAATCGTGTATTGCGGCGAGGATACGCTACGGGATTATTTCCCAAAACTTTCTACTGTAGAATGTTTCCAAAATTCTGCAGGCCTTCCCCCACCCATGATTTCGAAAATAAGGGTTCAATATACGCCATTTCCAATTGTTATTCTGTTTCATCCGAAACAAAATTATCTTGATGGATATGTTAGAAAATTAGAATAATTCGCAATATTTGGAAAAGTCACAGGTTCTTTATTGTGGAAAACCTTGCGTACTTTCGGAAATACTTGTATTTACAGATTTTTGAAAATTTCGCAGTTTTAGGAAAAATTTCCAAGTTCTAGAAAATCTTATAATTTTCAAAATCAACCTCTCAAATCTTATAATTGAAAAAAAAAATTGGCAAGTTTTAAAGTTTTTAGATTCTTAGAAAATTGTAAAAACTTTGTTCGAAGAATTTCGTCATTTTTTTAACAATCTCGATTCTTTTTCTAAAAAAAATCCAAAATTTGCTCGCAATTTCCCAAATTTTCTGAAAAATGGCCCACATTTTGAAAAATCTTTGAATTTGTCAAGTTTTGGAGTTTTTATATTAGATTGTTAGAAAATTTATCAAATTTTGTTGAATAATTCCGTCATTTTCTTTAACAATTTCGCTTTTTCAAAAAAAAAAAAAATTCCAAAATTTGCTTGCAATTTCCCAATTTTCAGAAAAAATACACAAAGTAGCCCTGCCATCTTACTAAGATCTTAGTATGATAATTATAACCAAGTCCCATTTCATTGTTATAAAAACTATTAAGAAACGGACAGAAATCAACGAGAAAACGGGACGAGAAAACTGGTACTGAGAAAACTGGGGTACGAGAAAACTGCCCTATAATGAACCCAGGTTTTACCTTTGCAGATGCTGCAGCAGCTTTTTTTTTGGTCGGCTAAGACCATGTAACATCCTTGGTTGGAGTGACAACTCTCTTTTTCGCAAACTATATGATGACCCTGCAAAAAAAAGATGGAAAAGAAACTAAGCCCAACTTCGATAAATGTCAACAAAGCTGAATAAATGGCGCTAAAAATAGGCCAAATTTCGAGGGTGACATTTAAAAGCGCCACGCAAAACATGCACGCTGGCAGGCTCAGTCCTAGGCCATGGGTACGGTGTCAATTTCTTATTTTAAGACGAATTCTGAATTCAGATTTTAAACATTTTCCGACTAAAACGAATCAATTTTCGATTTTCCGAGCATTCGCGATACGTTTCTTTAAAACGAACTCGAGACGATGTGAAAAAAATGTTCGTTATAACGGGGAATTCTCCACCTTCCCATTTGTTGGGGTTGGATTTCCTTTAAAACGAATTACAAATTCGGAAATTACACATTTTTGGCTAAAAACGAAGAATTTTCGAGTTCCCGAGCATTCGCGACACGTTTCGTTAAAACGAACTCCAGACAATATGAAAAAAAATTTCGTCATAACGGGGAATTCTCCGATAAAAGTGGCAGCACCTTCCCATTTGTATACAGGATTTCATCCAAACTTAATTCGATGAAACTTCTGACTTCTGATATTACGAACTACGGCTTAAACGAACACGCGTTGACGTCCCTCGAAAACCCTCGAGACAATTTTCGAAAAATAATACAATTTTAGGAAATTTAAACTAAAGTGCGCGCTTATCAATAATTTAATCGGCAATTAAATATGCCATTACAGGGTTCTCCCAGAAATTTCATTTTCAACTTCCCTGACTTTTCCAGGTTTTAAAAAAATTCCCCTGCCCAATGATAATGTCCAAAATCGACATTTTCAAAAACCAAAACAGAATATTTTTCAAAATTTATTATAATAAAACTTTGAAAATTAAAATAGAAAATTTTTAAAAAATTAAGAACAAATTTGCATGAATAAATTTTGAAAATTTGATAATTTTGTAATTTGTATTCGGAAAATGTAGAAAGTTAGCAAATTTGTACTTATAAAACGTGGAGAATTTAGCAAATCTGTCCTCGAAAAACGGGGGAAACTCTGCAATTTTTTTCTCGGTAAACGTGGAAAATTTTGCAATTTTGTCCTCAGAAACTGGTGCAAATTTTGCCAATTTGTACTGGAAAATCGTAAAAATGTTTCCAAATGGGCCCTGATTACGTTGAATTTTCTTCCCTGACTTTTCCAGACATTTTCCAGTTCCCTGACTTTTCCAGGTTTTCCAGGTCTGGGGGAACCCTGCATTAATAATGTTTCCTATACGTACAGTATATTTTGTATTAAATACTAAAGACGTCGAGCGTAATTAATTGGTCAAAGACAGCCGTGCATTTCCGCGAAAAACAAAAACCCTACAAAAACAGGATGAGGATTTTGAGGATTCCGGAAATGGTTGCAGTTCGAGATTACAACAATGTTTGAAAATTGAAGTAACAGCTAGCGGCCGGAAATTCAGCGAATAATCGCCAACCGACAAATTAGCAATTTCTTCGAGACGAGATATTCCTTTATTCTTAAAAAAAAATCACGTTTAAAAGGAATTCCGAATTCAGATTGTTGCAAGTTTTCAGCTAAAACGAATGAATTTCAGTTAAAACGAACTTTAAATCATATTTTAAAAAAATGTACGTGATAACGGGGAATTTCCAGATAAAAGTTGCAGCGCCTTCCCATTCATATACCTGGGGTAGGATTTCATTCAAACTTCGATGAAATTATAGAGCTTATTTGTTGCAGTAATACTTTGTCTTACTTCTGATAATACAAACTACAGGGTTTCCCTTGAAATTTCATATTCAACTTCCCTGACTTTTCCAGGTTTTTAAAACGAATTTACCTGACCAATGATAACGTCAAAATTGACATATGCCAATGTTATCCAGGATTTTGCAAAATCGACGAAAGATGCAATATAATTTGAAAAAAATTACAAATTAACATAAGAAAATGTTGAAAATTATTTAAAATTAGCAAGGGAAAATTTTAAAAAGATTACAAATTTAAGCTCGGAAAATGTTGGGAAATTCAACAATTTTGTACTTTAAAAACGTTGACAATTTTTTTAATTAGTCCTCGGAAAATGTTCAAAATTTCGCAAATTTGTCCTCGGAAACTGTTCAAAATTTTACAAATTTATCCTCGGAAAAAACTGAAAATTGTGCAAATATGTCCTCGGAATTTTTTTAAATGATTTATAAATTTGTCCTATAAAAAACTGTTGAAAAGTTAGCAAATTTGTCGTCCGAAATTGTTGAAAATTCTGCAAATTTGTACCGGGAAAATTTCAAATTGGTCCTGAGCTAACCGATACATTGAATTTTCCTGACTTTTTTTTAAAAATTAGTCATTCTTTTCTGACTTTTCCAGACATTTTCAAGTTCCCTGAATTTTCCAGGTATTTACGCTTTTCCAGGTCTATGCAAATTGCGGTTTAAACTAACTTATTTCGACGTTTTATTAGATTCGTCTTAACGAGTTTCAATTTAATAACAATACTATAATATAATACTATATTTTTTGTATATAATACTATAATAAATACAGCCGAAGTAAAACCCAATTCTGAAGTTTTATTTCTACCACAAAAAAAAAGTTTAAAAAAGTCAATTATCCGAGATCAGTATATACACATCGTCGTAGAAGGGAGTCGAACAACTCACTAAACTACATATCGTAAATGTACTTTGTAAAATAATGTTGTCAAAAACATAAATGATATTTCGGAGTTAAGTCGTTGCAACGAGATACTCGCATAAAAATATCGATATATTTCGTTTTTAATGGGACTACATCGAAAGTTTATTAGAAAACTTGACGTTCGAAGGTTTTCCGTCCCATTTTACGTTTTAAATTTGAAGGTCACGATACCTCATCCTAGGATCCCTACCTTTGTTTCGTTGTTTTTCTAAACAAATAATACGAATTTAATACTCGTTCAAACATTTATTAGCATCATTTCCATAAGCGGCATCGTGTGGCGAAGGTTGCGTAAGCCAGCCACAGCTCGAAACAATGGGGAACTCAGGTAATTTGCCATTCGTAAATGCGTTTTTCATTGGCTGACTTATATATCGGACTGCGGAGTCATAAACTACTCGTAGTAAAGAAAGTTGTTTCCATAAGACTTTTTTACTACTGAGCGCCGCTTGATGCTAGCAGCTATTAAAAACTGACGTTGATTTAAGCCGCTCGGATTTTGATTTTTTAAGTCGGAAATAAGTTTCTTAAAAAATATACATATGTACTACGAAATGAATGGCCTGTTTTGAAAGGGTGTACTAGGGTCGTAACGTGCCTTTTGGGGAAAGCCTGGGTGGGAAGTCTATATTAACGTAGGCCTATATATGCACCCCCCTCTCCCAACTTCTCAATATTTCAAAAATTTCGAATTTTTTAAAACAAATACATATTAGGTTGTTTTTTAAATCGTGCAAATTTGTGGAAAATATTTGAAAATTTGTGAAATAAAATTCGCAAATTGGCTAAATAAAACTCGCATATTTAAGAAATAAAATTCCTAAATTTGCTAAATAAAACTCGCATATTTGTGAAATTAACGTCGCACATTTTTTAAATAAAATTCGAAGATTATGCATATCTCTGATTGTTTGGAAAATCGTACAAACTTTAAATTCGCACAATCCTTGAAATAAAATTCGCATATTTGATAAATTAAACTCGCATAATGATGTCATAAAATTCGTAAATTAAACTCGCAAATTTGTAAGAATAAAATTCGTAGATTCGTGAAATAAAATTCGCACATTTTTTAAATAAATTCGCAGATGGGTGACAATACTCGCCACTATTTCCACTGACCAGTGACCACGTAACGTCGCAAACATTTGGGTAAATTTACATCGAAAATACAATATTCTTTAAATTTTCGGCGCCCCCTACCCTCAGCGCCCCTGGCCCCCTAGCCGTTTCGCTCCCGGTGTATAGGGCCAAGCTGTCTGAAAATGTTACGCTACAGCTGTCATTACCCGCACGATTTAAAGTAGAAGATTATGTAAACCACATCCTAAATAATTTATTTTATTTCCAGTTTTAAATGGGGCTTATTCCGATTCGGGACGAACGCGTAGCTTAGGGAGCAAGGTTGTGGCACCAGCATCGAAACAACGTGAGTTGAAATAAAATACCAAGTGCTATTTTCAACTTTCCACCAGACTATTTACACTAATCTATCTACGCTTTCACAATTCCACTCTGGAAAACATCACTATATTTTATAATCACCGTGAAATCCAGGGTTCTGCTTTTTGGTTTTAAAATAGATGCACTCGCACCACGTACCAAACACCTATTCTCGCATTAATATCCGAAAAATACTTTTTCAACTCATTTTCGTTCGTCCGAATAAGGGGCCATTCAAAAAAGGACGTCATCATGTATGGGGTAGTGTGGAATAGGTTGAGTCACGGACGCAATGTGGACATGGGGAGGGAGGGGTATGACCAACTCGGACGTCCACTCGATAAAAAAAGGCCAAATAAAATCAGTTCCCAAAGTAAAAGGGAAATTGAGCGCAATATCGCATATGTGTTGTTATAAATTGCAAAAGTCAGTAAACGGGGTACCTCCAGTCCTGGAAAACCTGTAAAAAGTCAGAGAACTAAAAAGCTCAGAGTCCATTCGCGAACTTTCAAATTTTCCCAGTACAAATTTGCAAAATTTTCATTTTTCTCGAGCATAAACTCGCAAACTTTCAACCTTTTCCGAGGTCATCTTTACAAATTTTTCCACGTTTTCTCGAAGAGAAATTTGCAAAAATGTCCAAGTTTTCCCGAGGAAAATGTGCAAACATTCTCCACGTCTTCCCCGAGTACAAATCTTCAACATTTTAAACTTTTTTCGAGTACGGATTTATAAAATTTTCAACAGTCTCCGAGGAGAAATTTGCAAAATTTACAACAGATTCTGAGGACAAATTGGTAAAATTCTCAACCTTTTCAGAGTACAAAATTTACGTTTTCCGAATACGAGTTTTCAAAATTTTCCGTATACAATTTTTTTTAATTTTCGGACGTCCGAATGGGGGGTGTCCTGATTGACCGGACACAATGCGGACAGGGGGTAAGGGGAGTCCAATTTTGGGAAAATTTTGAGGACGTCCTTTTTGAATGGCCCCTAACAACTGAGTCATTTAAGACAAATGCCATGCAGAGATGGTCATTTGTTAGTGGATTGATCAATCGAGACTAACGATTCATCATTCGAGTATGAGTCATGACTAACGACTAATTTGGTCAGTCATTAGTCGTGGATCTTCCGATTGATTATTCGTAGACTAATATTCGTTAGTCATTAGTCTTGTATGCAACGACTAACTGTCTCACTTCGTACAGTATCTATTCAAGGAACTGGGAAACTGTCTAAGCAATTTTCCACAATCTTGTCAATATTGGACAATTTTTCAAATTTTTCATTAATTTTGCTAGTTTTCGACAATTCTGCCATTTTATTTCGAAAATTTCCGAAATTTTTCTCAATTTGGCAAATATCGAAACATAACAAACTGTCGAAAAAATCTTCCTAACCGTCGAAAATTTACGAAATCGTCGAAAATTAGCACAATTATCGAACATTACCAAACCATGCAGATTAATTATTATTACTGTAGCAAAACTGTCGAAAAACCTTCCAATCTTCAGAAATTTGCAACATCGTCTAAATGTTATCAAAACTGTCGAGAAATTCAAAAAATTGTACAAAAACTCGTCGAATTATCGAAAAATTTACCAAACTATCAAAAGTTCGTAAAATTGTCGAAAATTCGCCAAAAAGTCTAAAATTCTCATAACTGTCGAAAAATTCAAAAAAATTTCATAAATGTGCCAATTAAACTGTGGAAAATTCGAGTCATCAATTTTAGACATTCATTTTAACCCTACACTGATCTGATTTTCAACTTTCTCGACTTTTCCAGAAATTTTCAATATCCCTAACTTAACTCGTCAATTGGATTTGGTCTAAAAATAACACGACAGGTCTCCCAAAAGACGTCACGAATGAATGCTTCGTATATCTTTCATGGTTTTTTTTCGGAGACAAGACTAATTTAAAAATGACAGAGGGCGCCAACGATGTCGAAATCAGGCTCGCATTTTTTAAAAAATTCAAGTCTGTGCTTCGTGAATTTTATTGGCTCGGCACTTAACAAAATTATCATTGTGTACTGGAGGCTGTCATAACAATCGAGTTAATGACAGCTCGGATATTTACATAGGAAGCGAGGTCAGGAAATATTATGCACACGTGCTTAACTTTTGGCACAGATATGGGCGATAAAAAAAAACCCAAAAAAACTGAATTTGCCAAAATAAAAAATGGCGGAGTTAAGATTATAAGACGTAATGTATTAAAGTCTAAATTTAAAACTGGCCATATTGAAGTTTTAAAGTAATAATAATGATGAAAAAAAGGCATTTGACAAACTGCCAGCCACCATACTTGCCCAAAAAATGGAATTGGAAAACTAGATCGCAACCTCGTTAAGAAGAACTCGCTTTGTACGAATCTCTGATAGTACGAACTATGTATAAGAATTATGCAAGAGCTATGGACGAATAATATTAACTTCTAATAGCGGATTCGGCTGGGCACACCCGGGTTGTCCACTTCAGGTGCGGGTGCAAATTGATCACGTGTTACTTATTGCG
>JAQGAO010003141.1:0-17743 GCA_034697705.1 Ommatoiulus sabulosus | reverse complement strand
CTCTGAGAGTACACTAGTGCAGATTTTTTGGCCCAACCGAATTCGCCATTAATTTTCTTGCCTAAAACGTTGCTTCCTCGACCGTCCACTAGATGGCGTAATGTGCTTTGACACGTGACGCCACCGGCTGGCGGCTGAAGTGGGTCATCGCTCTACGGCTCATTCGGCTGTCAGCTTCGTATGAAAATGGTGCGGTAAATGTCGAGACAAAGGATCCGAAGTGGATTTTATTTCGATGGATTTCTGGTGTTTTTCCTGCTGAAGATGCGTAAAAGCTAGTTGTTTTAGTTAGTGGGAATCATGGCTGTTCGGTGTGGCGCTCTCGTGCTGTTTATGATTGGTAAGCGAATTTTTCAGTTGAATTTTTTTTCCTGTCTGACTTTGACAAGCCGCTTTGCTTGTCATCGGCGCTTTTGATGAGGGAGCCTGGAGCAGGTGGGGATATTCCCCTCTACGGTTTTCAGGTCTTTTGTTCTGCCCGTTTAAGTCTATCGTTGCCCTGAATTTCCTGATTGAGCACAGGATGATGTGAAAAGCATGGTTTTGCGCAGTATTTGTAACCTCATGCATCTTTTGGGACCATGCACGAAATTTGGAATGTAGCCCAGATTTGTTCGGAAATCGGAATGCATGTGGATATAAAATATTCAGTTGAATTTGTCGAAGGTCAGAGTTGTTTAAAGTCCAGATCTTGACATTAACATTACCAAAAAACATTTCCCCAGGATGTTGCTTTATAAATTTCATAGTTGATAATCCAAACTTTGTTTTTCTCACAATGTGATTTTGCTGGATATCATAATATAAATGTGGACACGATAAAAGTTAATTAGGTTGCATCTTAGTTTTATCTTTAGAATTATTATACCACCGAGGGGAACTTGTTTCCTGATAATAACATCATAAAAAGTTTCTCAGGATGTAGATTTAAAAAATGTGATGGTTCTGCATCGTACTTTTAATTCGGACAAGATAAGCTAAATATGCTTTATATACACATAGTTGCACATTTAAGAAACTTAATTGATGTATTAAGTCGAAAATTCGTTTCTGTTTGAGTTCAAGGTTGAATTGGCAGATTACAATAATTTATTCAGGATTATTAATATCATTATGGCTGAGCATGAAAATGAACTCACACATGGAATCGTCCAAGCATAACGTTACTAAAATATTTAATTGTAAATGGGCTCAAAGTATAAGCTGTAAGTTTCACTGTTAAATGTTTGCCTTTTTAAAGTTGCTCATTAGCTCCCAGTACTTTTTTCTAGTAAGCCTGTAATTCTTATTATTATGCCATCCAGTGCAAAATATTACGTTTCGGGCAACGAGATTTTCAGCTCTAATGACGCGGATACAGCATCAAAAGCACATTACCAAAATCCTAGCCCTTTATTACACAAGCTATTCCAGATTTTTTTCCTGGCAACTGCTGCTTTCTGCAATTACTTTTGCTTAAAAAATGACAATGATGAGCTCGGCTGGGATGATTGTAAACTCGTTTAGACAAGCTTTGAAATTTGGTTTTCTTTGAAATGTTTCAATCATCCAAGCTGTTATCATGTATAGTCTTGTTGTTTTTAATTGTTTTTCAAAAATTGCTTTATGGAAGCAAGAAAGTGTATAATTATGTAGGCTACATGTGCATAATTAAACTATCAATTTCGATTTTTATACACAAACACGTGCTTTTCCCTAAGATCATCATCGATTGTATGCATGTTATTAAAGTTACATTGAAAATTCAAAATAAAGTGGAGTGTGGTTCGTATCCTGGTGGCTCTACGTTTCTTGCTAATATCTATATTTAGAATTTTTGCGCACAAAAAAATACGCTTAATGGTGGCAAAAGCAGACAGATATCAGTAGTTTTTATCAAAATAAATTCGTACGTGATCCCCTGTCTCTCTTTCATGTGCCATGCTGCTGAATGCCACACATGGCCACCCACAAGACTGGGTCTTCCGAGGGGAGTAAGTTAGGGGGTGATTCAGCACCAGACTTTCGATGTAATTAAACTCGCATGTTGTAAAAGGGTCTTTGTAAATGTGGGGTGGAGGCGATAATTTAAAACAGGTCTTAGAGGGTGTTCTGTGGTCAGATGAATTTTATGCAATCCTCTTCTGAATGACTGATGAGTGACGGAGGAAGAGTGCAAATGAACTCGGAATTCATCGATGCTTCAGCCCCTGAAGTGTTTTTGACACCAAGGAAGGTGTAGTTTTTGTATGCATCATGTAGGATTGTACCATCCTATGATATTAAAGTTAAATGGCCTGATATTTTGCTTTATTATTCGCAATTTTAAATTATTTTATTGCTTTACTTATTGGACTAGGACCGATCTCCTCCAAAGAGGAGTTTTAATTCCCCCTAAGAGGGTCTACCAATTTTTAAACTCCATGGTATTTTTTTTTTCCAAACCACATTCCGAAAGAAAGTCTTCAAATATTTGTTTTCTGTCCTTGATGAAACAAAAATCTGTCGTTGATTCAGCAATAAAATATCGTCGCAGCGGTACAGTAGTTGCGCCATTGTGGCGACTTAGATAAACCAAGTTTTATATTTTACATTTTAATAATTGTAGTGTTTCGTGTATTTCGGTTTGTCCCGTTTAAATGTTTCGGTCTTCAATGACAGGAAAAGCGATATCGGTTTCTGTAAACTTTCTTTTGGAATGTCGTTTGAAAATAAAGGCATGTACACCCATTGACTGTTGCAAGTACAAATGGTAAAATTATTTTAACCACATGTTGTATTTTTTTAACCCCCAAAGTTCAATGTATTAGCAGGTTTCATCTTTGTTTTTAAGGAAATTAGTATTAATTGAAATAAAGTAAAACGTTTAATTAAATCTACATAATTTAGATGTCTTATACTTTTTTTTAAATAACTACATTCCGGTAAAATAATTTTTAAAATTTGCACTGGGGTTGATAAATTCATATTTGGGATATTTATTATGGGTTGATTTGTAAATTACTTTGCCGACAAAGTCACCTTTCCCCTGCACATGTTTAAGATCGTGTTTTTTTTTTTAAAAAATGTTAATCCTATTCCTTCTGAACCAATCCAGCCCTAAATTGATTCCAACTTTCCAAGTACATGTATGGTGTACTGTATATGCAGCATTTTAGACGAGATGTTCAATGGTGAGTGATCTCCTCGGTGATTGGATTATTTCAAGGATCACTTTGGCTGGTGTTTGCCTTTTTTTTTAGGCAAAATAAATAAATCCACGCAAGAGATGACAGATGGTTTACCACAAAGACCGCCATCCTCGCGTCCCTTCACCATGAAATTCTCCTAAATTCGGTCATTAAAATGCAACGAGATACCAGCAATTAATGGCATTACATGATCCTCGAATCGAAGTTATCGAACCAGGCTTATTTCTAGAAAAAAATCAAGCCGGATCCAATGGATTAAATGTGGACAATGGGTCGATCTCCAGTCGGAGTGACCTCATACGCCCTTTTGTCCTTAATTGCTTTGAAAGGACCTGCCGTGACGGATCACTGAATTTTTAAGTGACCATTGCTCGCCTGGGATTTCTTTGACAGAAACCTGCACCGACATTGGGACAAAATCATTTAGCATAGTTGCATATATTTGGACGCTTTGAAGTCCGCGACGGTTTCTTGTGCACCGCTTTTTCCTTTGCAAAGTTATCTTTGCATTTTTAGCTCCCTCTTAACGAGGATGCCAAACTCGTTTTCAGTAGTCCGAGCCTCTGAATTATTAATGGGAACAGATAAAAGTTTAATACGGCGACCATGTCACTGCTGCTGTTATCTGCTGAATGTGGGATTGGAACGACACGGTCATGTCTGGTATAACAAACCTTTTATGGCAGACCATTAACTCACTTTTAGATCATCCTACGAGCCCATAAATATTGAAACGCAATTTAGTAACGGGATCGACGCATGTTGAAATCCCCGGCAAATTCTCCCAATTATACAACGTCGACGACCTGATCTATAGAAGTGTTACTAAAAAGCACATAAAGGTGCTAAGAAGCGTTTACGATCAGCTGTATCTGCTGAGTAATGGCCCCCGTGATTCCTGTTAGATCGTTTCATTTGAATTGCAAGCCGATTTTTTGGACTTTTGAAGAAAAAAAAAAAGTTTGATTAAAGGTTTGAAACTATTTAGGTTTTCTTAAATCGCCGCATTCCTAATTTTAAATTTCATGCTCAGGAACAATTCTAGCGTTTCAATTCAATTCAGTACTCTACAGTCAGCAACTAAATGCCATATGGTAGAGATATCTTCTTAAAAGAAAATCTCTAAAAGGCAAACTATTTTCTCTCTCGTGAGATTGAATTTGAAAATATGCTGGTAGTTTTATGATGTACCTGAACAGTTTTCGCTTTTAGTACTGGTATACTGTTCTATTTGAACCTGCTTTTTAGCTCCTGAAGAACACTTCATGCCTAAACGTTTCGTTGAGCATTTAGTGACTTCTAATTCTCTCTTTTTAACAGATTTCAATTTTTAACAAAATTAAGCTTATGCAACTATACGTACATGTATGAGTCTGCATCACATGATTTTTCATCAAATCAGCAACTAAAAGAATGTGCCTTCAGGTAATTTCCGCTGTTGGAATGAATTGTCGCGTGATAATGTCATGTTGACGAAATCTAATCTGCATAAGGGCCATTAAGTTTAGAAAATGCTGGAAGTCTGTGAATTTATTGGCACCTGCATGGTTTCAATTATATTCTCAGTACAGCTGTAGTTAATCTTGTGCAATCTAGGTTATATATAAGCTTCGGTTCACGCATGGAATAAAAATTAGGACAGTAATGTATTAATCCATCGAGCCATCCAGACATTTCCTAAATTATTCCATTAAAGCAATACACAATGCCCTAATTACAGTGTATTGTTAAGACATATTCACTTCCGTTTTGAATTTCAACCAAAGTCAACAATTATAACTGCATTTTGTCAAATCTTCATTTTTTTCCCCCGTATTCTGTCAAATATTAATTTCTTTTCGCATTTTACCAAATAGTAAAGCAACATTGCATGTTTCAGTATTTGCAACATTTTGGCAAAGTTACAGTTTTCTGGGAATTTGTCTATACAATTTGCATTTTATGATGCGCTTGATTAGTTTTCAATGCATCGTGGTTATCAAGCCAATTCAATTAAGCATGTATTAACCGTTGTTTTTAATTTATCGCAATTGCAGGTGTGACGTTTAGGTTTGCCATCGGTCAGGATAACTTCTATTTCAACGTCCAACCAAAAAGTCAAACAGTGGCCAGCGGAGAAAGTGCAATCCTAGAGTGCAATGTGTCGGACATTAAATCCGTGGCGTTTTCGTGGACACTCGGTGGCCATCCTTTGAAGGACACGACGAGACGGTATCAGAACGGAAGCAACCTGATCATCACCAGAGCGGACAGGGTCGGGGATTCTGGCGAGTTTCAATGCATCGCCACCAACTCGACCACCGGATTTTCGCTGACCAGCCTACCTGCCACGTTGGATATTATGTGTGAGTATTCTTTTGAGTCTACCGCTCGTGCGTGTTTGTAATGTCCGAAAATCGCCATGAAAAACAGCAATATCCTCTGCGCATTTTGCGAATTTACTTCCTCATTCTCTCGCCATCCCCCTTACTGGTCAGTGCAAACGTAATTACGAAGAATGGATTACGCGCTAGTTTGCCTTTTTTTTTTCTCTACTGCACCCCCAAGGCTGCTGGAAAAGTCATTGGAAGTAATGGTCCTAAATGTGGCAAGCTTTTAACGCGCTCACGCTAAGCCTGAAAAGATCGATCCTGATGTAACATCGTTTGGACTAACATAATGAAAGAAAGCTACTGGGAAATGAATGCCAACCCAGAGCACATTTTTATACAGGGCGAGTCTGGTTTGCTGTCTGTGTTGTGCTATAGACATTCTGATCATTTGTTGATCACCTCCCGCTGTTTAGCACGTAAAATATGAATTTGGAACACTGCAATTTCTAATTGCATGTCCCTTGTAAGAGCAACCCTGGTACAGGTGATCAATCATTAATTGGAAAAAATTGACCCGCATGGGAGTTTTAAGGAAATGAGTTTAGAGAGATTGTAAAGCTTAATCAGAGCGCTTTTGAATGGTAATAAGTTGCAATTTTAGAGCGAAATATTGAATGAATTGACTTGAATCTTATAGGTTGAAGATGACTTATTGTAAGGCATAAAACAAATACCACCCCGCGTTTCCAAATTAGGGGCAAATGTAATCGTGTCGTAACACTTCTCAAACATTTTAAGATGCAGTACATGTATAGGCTATACGTTATAACTCATTTGGTTAAATTGGTTGTAATTAATCATTCTGCATGGCCACGACAGATTCGTCGTTTAGTTAACGAGGATACATGATTACATCGAAATACATGTAATGGCTGGGACATGTTCAAACTTTTACTTGTTATGTACATGTACATGCAATGAAATGAATTTAATGAAAGTGGTTCAGAACTGGTACTCAAGGTGAGTTATACGTACTTAAATGCGCAAATATTTTACAAACGCGGTCGAGGCAATTTATATCCCGAAACATGTTTCCAGATGTTTTATTACCTACTTGATATTTCCCCGTGTGTTGGGACAAATTTAGTCCGCAAATAAATTTCCATAATAGAAAGTGATCCTATTCTGAGCAACTTATTTACTGAAAGAAACTGACGTCATCGGTTTAATTGTAATGCAGAGAAGTTTCTTTCTGTTGGATAGCCAGTCAGGAAAGACATACGTCATAGGATGAAATAAAAGTAGTGCTAGCTGTCAAGTTAGTTTGCCCACACTTTCCTTTGAAACAATAGTGCTGTCGGTTTTGAAGCAGGTATACAATATATTCTGAAAGTATCGCTCAATGTGTGAATTAACAACAGGAAATTGTTTCAGTTGACATAACTTTACAGCAATTTCTCGCCATTTATTTCCAGATATAACTTTCCTCGTTTGTAAAGGCCTTATTACATTTCAGGGTAAACCTAGTGTTTAGCGAAAATTTGGCTTGCACTAGCTTCGTCATCCGCCACATGCGGTACAAATGTTCCATCGAATGCATGTTACTGGTTAACTAAGGTCAGGTCCGAAACTACATTGTGCTTGAGATGGAGTATAGTAGGATAAGCGAATAGTTTATTTCAATTTTTACGCTCCATCGAACGCAAACATCCGGCATGTGCTGCAGTTGTCGACTTATTCATACTGTGACTTATTGTACAGCGAGTTTTTGGGGGGAAATAAACCGGATGAACCCAAGGGCATGCACCACGATGGCAGACGCTGACTTCAACACAATTTGCTCCAGAATCCAGATCTACAGTGTATGTATACTGAAAACCCTCGTAGTTCTGCTGCGGTGGTTGGCGTTTGTCATTGACCCTGCCAAAGATGCCGAACTCTGGAGACCGCAATAAACAGAACCTACTCCACATCAAGGCGTTTGGATTTCGCGCAGCTGTACGGCAAATTCTGGCAACGTGCCTCCGAACTTCCATTATCCAACGCTGAAATGAGATCTGTTTTTCTGCCCTATCTCAGTTTTAGATCGGCAACGGTTCCCCAAACAACCCCTCGCCAAGCTTACTGTGGGTATCGTGTGACCGTGCCCTGTGTTTTGCCCATTATAGCCCCTCGCTCCGTCTACTCATCCCTGGGCTCGTTTTATGTCCCATCTCCCCCTCTCTTCACTTCCCCCCCAATCTGATCCAGTCGACGCCCACACCTGACCCTCATCAGCCTTTCAACCCAATTCTTGCCGTCCGCTTAATTGAGCCCATCGACGGAATCACAAAAGGGACTTCAGCGAATGCATGGCTCACCGACCCTGCATGGTTCAGTTCATGGTTTTCCAGAGTGGGTGTAGGAATATTAGGCCTATTGCACGGCTGAATGCAACTCGCAGGGCCTCACTCCCTGGTGGGGGATTTATGAGAAGGGAAGATGAAAAGTAGGGGATAAAGCCTGCTTCGGATAGCCCCATTTTCCTGGGTAGAATTCCCATCGAGGGTCGTCTATATAGATGGTCCATGGCGTAAGTCTAGGTATGTCAAGCCCCTAGCTGCACCCCTCTTTTAATCCTTTTTTTATCTTCCATGCTTGGTTTGTTATCATTTTTTTTTGTTCCCAACGTGGGATGATCGATACTTTTTTTCTGGGGCCATGGCTGGCATTGGCCCATTTTCTGCTTGATTTCGTGTTCGTGTCCCGTCTTCATTAGGCTTATTGTCGCCATTGACACAATGATGAATGGGTCTTACGAGGGTGCTGAACTTGCAAAAAACAGGCAAACGTATTGTTAAAAATACACGCAGTGCGTGAATGTTTAATCTTCTCCTAGACAAGTGTGTTTTAAAGATTATATCGCCATATTTGATTACATTGCATTTTAAAAATGCATTTTCAAAGAGCAAAATATATGTAAAAATAGCATATGGTAAAATAAAGTAACAATATTGTATGTCGTTCAGCAACTACAGTATATGGTAAGGTAAAATGTGTCGTTTTTACTGAATTTTAGAGCGAAGTTTGCTCGAATCAATACCGTCGTTTTGAGTTGACGTCTGAAACTGGACACGTTTTAAAATATGTAAATGGATACATGCACTGCAGTGCATTAAAAACATTCAGCAATGCATTCCTATTGTTATAATACTTTTACTTGTGTATTGAGAGGTGCATTTAGAATTATCTTGAATGTTCATATCTATCAATTCAATTCAACGCAGTACCCATATGGTTTTAAATAAACCAAATTAATATAGAAACATATATTTGTAAGATAATAATTTGGATGTGGGGGACGATTGCAATTATTGTATAATTTATTTGATTAACAATGGACCTTATGCGGAGTAATTTCCACCAATGGAATGCCACGTGATATATGCTTGCTGACGAAATCTGCATAAGGTCCATTGAACTACAATGTAGAACAGAAATAACCTGTATTTTAAATACAAATGATAATGTTATGCAAGTTTCCCCATTTAATACAACTAGAAGATCTGTCCATTTCAATCATTAATCGCAAAATGAATTTTTAATTTTTTTGAAAGACAACTGGAAGTAATAAACTAAATTTTGTCTAATAGAAAGTTGATAGATTCAATGAAAAAAATGAAAATGATATCGAAACCAGTTTGAATTAATATTTTCGCTATGTCAGTTTTAGTATTTGCATGCAGTTTTGCATGGATGTCAGAAATACAGAGAAATCAGAGCCGATCAATCCTTTATATCCCTTTGGTATTTAACGAACCATGAACTGGAAAGGTTTATGCGCATTCCACTCATGCACACATGGCTGTAGGATGTGCTGAGTAGTTGACATATGCATTGCATCTCAATCAACAGAAATGTCTCGCACATGCAAGTAAGTACTCGTAGACCATCACAGCCCTTGCAATGTGGTGATAATGGATTTACTCCAACAAAAACCAATTGTCGAGGTCTTGACCAGAACGCAATTTTTCCAAGCTAACCCAGCATTTAAGTTTGATGCTTTTATGCTGAAATCACTGAAATCTGCCTTTTGGAAAAACGAAAGCATGAACAAGTTTTTTATTTAAAAACTTAATTATAGCGAAAAATTAAACAAACTAATGTATTACTTTTAAAATTCGCACTAATTTCTCAATTTTCAAGATGGTACACCTCAGCTGTCCATTAAAAACATACAATTTCACTTTGCTGTATTTCAAATGGAAGATTTTCTGATGTAGACAAATTTCGAAAATTTATTAAAAGTCTGAAAACTTATATCATCGTGCAAATCTTTACTGGGTTATTTATTCACGAGTCTTCAATTTTTCACAACCAATTATTTTAGTAATGCTCTACATTTTAACTCAGTGAGTCTTCATGCATTCCAACCACTTGAAGATGTCGAGAATTATTTATAACTCAGGATTCCCCCAGACATGAAAAAGCCAGGGAACTTGAAGTTGTCTGGAAAAGTCAGGGATTTTTAGCGTCTTATATATTGATATTGTCACAATCCAAAATTAATGCTGCTACGTGGTACAAAGGGTCCATCTGTAAATTTTTTAAGTTTCCGAGGTCTAAAGGCACATTTTCTCATACTAATTTCGAAAAATGTTTAACATTTTCCTATAAATAATTTAAATTTTCAAAATTATCATTCATAACTTTTGCAAAATATTAAATATTTTCCTGTGTCGATTTTGCAAAATGGTGAATAACATTGACATATGTCAATTTTGACATTGTCTTGGTCAGGGAAGTTGAATATGATATTTCTGGGGGAACCCTGTTAATGGGTTATGTCTGTTTTATTTAAAATTATAGCTATTATTTTTCAAATAAAATATACTACACAATAATTGCAGGTGCTCAGTTTAAATAGACTCATCTCTTTTAAAGAAATGAGTCTGCTTATAATAAAACTGCTACATTTCGAAGAAGTATACCGAATTTTCTAGAAAAAATATAATCCTGTGATGCATCATTGTGTCCATTGTCTGCAAATATGTTCCGTGAGCCTGTAGAAGACCAAGAAATCGAGCGGAAACGGATTACGTGGTCTTAAAGTAGTACGTGTATTTGAGCTACATAGGCTACAGCTGGCGATCGAAGACGGAAATGGCTCAAGTAACCTCTTCTGTTATTAAATTTTAGATGATTATGAAGCTAAGAAACTAATTGGAAATGCATTTTATTTTTTGATAAATCGAGATAGCTCGTTGCATGAGCATGCAAATTGTTGTAGAATGAATTGGACCTATTAAAGAGTTAAGGTTGCTGCGGTCCACCCGCTGACCAGGGAAAGTCGTAAAAGGTTCATTGCCATCAATTCAGGATGATCCGAAAAATGGCTTAAAAACTCGTTTTGGAGTGATAAAAAGTGGAGCTTTCCAACACGAGCAGCAATGGTATACCTCTGTAGTAATGTTTATGGAATGAAAATTGAAAAACTTTTTTCACTGCCTTAGATCGCAATCCCTTTCTTGTACGTGGGAGGAATTTCAATGTTAATTAATCTTTTTAGACTATATTTAACACGCTTTTTCATCCAGCGCCATGTTTTTCTTCTCCGCCTGGATGATTTTGCCGTCTTCTTTTTATGTCTGTCTGCATGCTGCCATGGAAGAAAGAAATTTTTCACCGAGAATTTCTTTTTTTTTCTCACTTTTTCTTCTCATAAATAACCCATGCGAGAAGCGAGCATTAGCCTAGCACGAAAATGATAAATGGCCAAAGGACTAGTTGAACATGGGCTTTCTTGTCCTTAATGGATCTGGTTGAAGACTAAACATTGATGGCGGAGACGTTAGCTTAACACGTCTTGACTTATATGGTAACACGTATCCGGGTGCCACGAGTATACGGTCGGTTAACTGGAATGAAAGTAGATCCAGGTACGGTTATACTGTCCTGTCAGATTAAGTAAAAAATCAGGAAAAGCTGTTTTTTAAGTTTCAATAGAATCACGGTAGTGCTGCTTGTCTTTGCTTTTCATCCAAGTTTTTTTTTTAAATTTTTTTTTAAAAAAAAAAAAGATCAATCACTGCGCCCTCGTAGACATTTTCTTCTGGAAGCAATATGTTCTGCCATCCATGGCACGACTTCATTGCTGGAGCTTGTGGCCATTTTCATTGTCTGCAAAAAGAAAAAAAATGAGATGTTTGCTATTTTTAGCTTTTGAAACAGTTTAATTGTCTACAATGTTCCAATGTTTCATTCGTCCTCGCTATTGGTTTCCTTCGGTAAAGGTATGGAAAACGAAAATAATAACAACAAAAAATGAATCTTCGCAGTTGTTTACAATGACAGAATATTTTCTGGTTTGTCCCTGTTAAAGAAAAGAGAAGATGATACCCGGCTTAGGCGCCATCCAAAGCAGTTAATTACTTTGGAATTACTTGGATGGGTATGAACTCATTGTTGCAAACATGGAGTATGACATACTAAGTAATTTTGGTATTCTAATATTGTGTAAACTGTAATATTAACTACTATAACTGTACTAACTACATGTACTGCAACTCTGTAGCAACTAATTTTGTAATCTATAATATTGCCTTGGGTTAGATGTTTGTGTTTCACCAATTAACTCTTGATGAAATATTCCCAGCCTTATGGAACTACTGAAGCCAAAATGGCGTATACTACGGAAAATGAACTAATTTTGACCAATGCTGCCAGATTGCGCATCCTGGCTTCCTCTGTCTGTATGACCAGGTGGTGCGGCCTGCACAAATGCACTGCAGCATATGCCAGGTAGCATGTCCGCCATGTTGTTTTTACCTAATAACCCTGGTGCTTATGCAATACAATGGTGATAGACTATAGACCTATAGACTCCTAGAATTACACAGTAGGCTAACCCTAGGTTATTCTTAACCTCTGTTGGTGCAACCGGCCATAAGAGTTACTCTGTGTATCCCATCATTTCCGTGCAATTTCATCGTGGTTCTCAAAGTCTGCTAGTTTTTTACAGGCATTGTGGTAGTTATTTAAACTTTTTGTTTCACTTGGTATTTAAATTTAGCGGAGCATGATGTAATTCGCCATTGTCTTTACCGAACAGATGCTTTCACTTCCGACTTCGTATGCTTGTACTCATTAATGGCCCTATACCCATTTGCTGATCTTTGTTTGGGAAATCCAAACACTTTTTTGGCCATTACCTCTAATAGTGCTATTATTTCAGGAGACGGTGCTTCGATTGAACCTTGTTCAATTTTTCGACTGTTGGATCACATCTCTGTACATGTATTTACCTGGCTAGCGCCGAGATGTACTGGCATTCTGACAGAAATTGCTCCAGTGGAATTAGCATTTGACTGCAGCATCCACTGTTTTAACACGAATTAGGCTAAAGTTAGAGGCATTTCCGTTCTTTTACCGCATTGCAGCCCGTATCCTCCTATTTCCGAAAAGGAGAAAGTCATGAATTATTCAGGTTCCCCATCGCTTCTTTTTTTCAGTTTTTCCACGAATTTCGCGCAGACCTAGACCGACACCTTGAGGGTGGTTTTGTTGCTTCTACGCTATTGCATGTTTGAACACCCTTCTCCAAAATGGCATGCCTTGCCAGGGTTAGGGAGAGTTCAGATTGCGGCGCACGTATTTCCTATCGATCCATTCAGTTTTTACATCATGGTGTTCGCATTCTTGGATGAAATACAAAATGGCTGCCGGATGTATTGCATGGATTGAGTGCCCCCATGTTCAAGCAACGACCTGACGACTCTTGGGCTTTTCTTGTTCAAGACACGCTGGAGCAGTTTGATGCTGTTATTTTTAACTTGCTGTCCATTGTATAAATTAACATAAGCTAGCTCATAAATCTCCAAGTGCCGCATGGCGTGCTTGCATGCTTCCTACCCACTGGAGGATATTATCTTTGACATCAACAGCATTGTTTGTGGAACATCGCACGAACGTTGCATTGGGGCGAAAATATCGAAGCTTGGGGACATTCATTGATTCACCATTTTACGGGGGGTATATTTTAAGCATTGAAGCCTGTGTCCAACATTTTCTACTGATTCGCGAATAACCCCGACAATTGACACTAAAGTGCACAATGTTTGCAGGCGTCGTTAATATTAGCAATAAAATTCTGTCCATAAGCTATTAATTCCGACATGCAAAAGGTCGTGCATGGGTTCGTTCTACCACCAACGCCATCAGTCGACCATTCAAGGAAATTTAAAATTTGTGAAAAGCTTTGGGAAGATGAATAGCGATTCGCTGCACGTACATGTATAAAACCGACAACGCGATTGATATCTGCTGCCGGAGTCTCGTTGGCTCCTCCGGTCTAGGTCAGACAGCAACAGACATTGAGCCTATGCTTGATGATGATGATGATGAATAAGGGTACTCGGACAGAAGCTTAACTAATCGTACTTTAAACGGTCGTGAAGTCACGTGTGCAATAGAAAGGAATGTATTAATTGGTTTAAAAGTAGCGATAATACAGTACCTTGAGTAAGTTTTAAAACCAATGTGCGTATAAAATACACATGCAGTTATGTGCATGAATGTTGTGCAAAATTTTGCGTTACGATTCGTAAAGCAACAGAATGGGTCCAGATATGAAAAAATGGATATGGGGGAACATATGGTAACCATAGGGTGCGGAATGCTATGTTGCACAAACCATTTGGCCCAACGCCCATTTCAAGGGCCTTTAGCCCTAAACGGTAATAGCTACAAAGGAAAAGTCAATTAGAAAGTTGTTGGGCGTCGAAAAATTAGTTTAATGGCTCCATTTGCAGCATTTAATAATCGATCGCTACAAAAGAAATGATTTCTGGGCTTCCTGTATGTTTTCAGCCATGCATAGCACCGCTGCATTACAGGAAAGCTCGATTTCTAAAACAAACCAGTTCCTAAAGCTTTCCTGCAATGTAGCGGTGTTATGCATTGGTGCAAACATACAAGAAGCCCTGAAGTCATTTGTTTTGTGGCGATCGATAATTGAATGTTGCGAATAGAGCCATTAAACCAATTTTTCGACGCCCTACAACTTTCTAATTGACTTTTTCTTTGTACATGTAGCTATTACCGATTTGGAGATAGGAGCTGAAGGCCCTTAAAATAGACCTTGGGGCCAAACGGTTTGGGCACCATTGCATTCCGGACCCTATGGTTACCACTGCATATGTTCCCCATATCCGATTTTTCATATTTGCACCCATTCTATTGATTTGGGGGGGGGGGATGGGGGTGACTTTTTACTCACGCTGTATAGGCGCTCAAAAAGTTTCGGATTTTGGAATATTTCGGTTTCGGGATACTCACCCGGCTATTACTATTATACACGTACAGTACATGCACATTTCGCACTAAGGTGAGCATGAACTGTTATCATTAACCTTTTTCATAAAATTGTCGACAAATGTAATGAATTGAAAGTCACGTGGTTATCAAATCTGCATAACGTCCATACATGTACATCCCGGTATTCGTCGAATCTTTGAGGCTTCTGGGAAATGCGTTTAATACTCTGTGTCATTCATGGATTATCACGGCGGCATTTCGGTGCGCCAAACGACTCTGTTGCTATATTATTTTATTATTTATTTACTTTAATACCACGTTCCTGAAACCGGTGAGATTAGTTCACCACGATTAGAACTCCAGAAGATGTTTCTGCGAACTGGCGTTAAGCCTGCAGTCAACTTTGTCCAATATGTCATGGTTTCTGTAAACAAGAGGAGGGCGTTTTAGGCTCGCTCCAACTTCACGTTCAAAAGAATTAACAACAAATATTGTCTTTGTGATAGAGACCGGCTCCACACAAGAGGTACCTTTATTTGCACACCAGAAGGGAGGAACAGAAAAAATGCGGGGGGTTGAAATGTATATGTTTGCATACGTTCAAGACATCCTTCATGGATACATTGCAGTCGCATTTGTAATGTTTGAGATGCAGGCCGGGAAGATTTACTGGTGCGATTCCTATAGGGGAGGGACGTTTCTTGTTTTTTTGGCTTTGTGAAATGGGAATTAGAAATTGGGAAAGGACATCAGAAATGAAACATGCATATGGACAGTTCACTGCGCTCTTTGTTTTAACCTGTATTGGACCAGTTCTGAATAGCTTCTGTTGACGCGTATAAAATACACACTTGTAAATCCTCCTATTTAACTCCAGGTCATTGCATTTCGGTATGAAATATTTAGCAATACCAACACGGAATTTTAAAGTTGGCATGTTTTAAGAACTCCACAAAAAAATGGTGGAATTATGCCAAGTATTCATTGAAAAAAGCAAAAAAACAAAACAAAAAACCGTTGCATGAATTTCAACACAGTTTGTCATTTCCTGATACATTTTTTGCCAGAAAAGTCATTTCATCGGATTCATTTTTGCTAGAAAAGTCATTTCATCGGATTCATTTTTGCTAGAAAAGTCATTTCATCTGATTCATTTTTGCTAGAAAAGTCATTTCATCATTTTAAGAGTACATTTTTAGTTTAATTTTGTATTAACAATTTCCCCATGAATTAAAACGTAAAGAATCAAATTGCAAATTCACATAAACGTGAGCATATAACAGGGAACTCAGACGGAAGTTTCGAGAATGGAACTTTGGCAGTCATGAAGTCACATGTTCAAAAGTTATGCATTAATTGGCTAAAAACAGCAATAACCTTGCGTGGTTTTCTTAAACCACGTGGGTCGATTATGTAAACGTAACTTCACGACTGCCAAAGTGCAATTCGCAAGAGTACCTCCAACTTACGCATCACTTGAATAATTTACTGTCTTTTAATTAGATATTTTTTCCCTAAAATTTCCTCTTCCTGGCATCTTTATTCCTATTTCGGCAGATTTTCTATTAAAAAGTAACTCAGGAAATAATCGATCAGAACAGTACGAGAAATGACACAATTACTTTTTAAAGGATTAAACCCATTAATTTGACATTTATTTAGGATTCATGCGACACGTTGATGAAGGCTTTCTACTGTTTGTTGGTGGACAATGTTGTTCTTATTAACTACAGTATCTCAATGGATGCCATCTCAGTCGTTTAATATTGCTAGTAGCACTTTATCAATCTTTTTTACCCACGCGAATAAATCAAATGTAAATGTCCGCTTCTTCCTCGACTCTTTTTTTTCTACTTCCGGTTACTGGTCATTTGTCAGTTCTACAACAGACTACAGTGTTGCAAGTCCAATTTAGATTATATCGTTAATAAGTTCGTTCCCTTATCGCACATATTTGCCCGTATTGGTCAACCACATTTCGTAGAAAAATGCAGTCCAGCTACTGCGTTAAGGTACGAGGAGAGGAATTTTGATGAGCCTCAATCCAGTTGCACGCATCGTTGTCGGATTACCATAAACCTGCATGCATGTGAAACTATGCCAATAAATTCATGCAGTAACATGCCATTGTGGACTTCAACAGTTGATTTGTGGTCACGCACTCCGCTTGACCGAGTGCGTATTGCAACCTCTTTTGAATTCATCCTATTGGTTCGTATCCACTTATTATGCTCCTTTTGCCTTTGGCAACGACCGTTTGTTGGATGATTCAGAAAGTCTTGTACCCTTGCAGACTGCAAGTTGCACAAAGCATCCGTTGTGCAGGAACCCAAGTGTGGTTTATTGTGAGCAGGTCTTGACCGGGGGATGATTTTGTTACAAGGTTGTTTACACTCATGTTCTTGGGGCGATATTGTTGATGGCAATGAGGGGACATGATTTGGACCAATTATTGGAGTTGGTTTGAGCGTGGCCGGAGTTAGTGCCAAAGAGAAAACTACCAGTATGCCTGAACAGGGTGGTAATTATAACCATGCACATGTAATGTTAGAAATTCCGAAAGCAATTCTCGATATAATGTACCTACCGTACGCAGAGTTACGTATGGGGCTACATCACGTGATCTTTCATCGAATCAACTAAATTTAATAAACGTGCCTCGGCACTGCCTCCGGGTAATTTTCGCCAGCTAGTGGAATGAATGAAATGTCACGTGATATAAGCATGCTGATCAAATCTGCATATAAGGTCCATTAATACTTATTTGGAAACCATTTCCCATAATGGAGATGGAAATTCACGTTCCAATTCATGAAACATGATGTTCCATTAAATGGTTCCCGGGGAATTATGGTTTAATACAATGTTGTTTTTGAAATGTCTTGTATTACGGAGGTAAGGGGCCATCCAGAAATGATGTCACGCGATTTTTTAAATTTTTCAGACCCCCCCACCCCCTATGCCACA
>JAQGAO010003140.1:0-17751 GCA_034697705.1 Ommatoiulus sabulosus | reverse complement strand
GCCTTTATTAATCGCCAGGGGGGTTCCCCGGAATTTGCACATAAGCGCCCCGGCGCTTAATTCAGTTTTTACGGTATTCTTCCCCGACTTCTCCAGACATTTTCAAGTTCCCTGACTTTTCCAGGTCGTATATTCTGATATTAAGTTGTTCCCGGACGTTCACTAACCTTCGTTAAAAAGGCGAAGATGGTTTGGTAATAGCCGTCGCACTGCCACGTCTCGTTATGCGTCCCCGATTCGAAAGTTGCCAAAATTTTCATCTGACTTCCCGATAACTGGGAAAAATACAAAAAGAAAAGTAAAATATAGAGATTTTAACTCCGGACAAAACCTCGGGTTGCGCGAACTACACGAGCCCAGTTTTCACGTTCCCCGATTTCCAGGTTTAACAGGTCTGGGGAGGTGGGGACCGAAAGACTACAGCACCTGAAGCGACTGATTTTTGGGAACATTTTACTCCGGTTGCATCCGTTCCCACTTACTGGAACAATCCGTCCCGCACGCCGAGACAGAAACATATAGGAAAAAGCGGACTCCCAAGTTTTCTCAATTCTAAGCGGCGAACGAGCGAGAAATTGTCCACGCTGGAGCGCTTCAATATTTACTGCTTTTTACGCTAACGGGAAACCTCAGAGAACTTTTGGTTTCAATCGCAGTAAACGATAAGGAACTTTCAGGAACGTAGAGGAACGAGCGACAGAAAGTTCCTCCAACGTGGACGTCAATTTCCCCACTCGACCCTGATGTAATGGCGATTTAGGAAGAGAACTTGGTCAAGGTTCCCCAAGAAATTTTATTTTCAACTTCCCTGACTTTTCCAGGTTTTGAAAAAATTCCCCTGACCAATGACAACGTGAAAAATTGACACCGGAAAATATTTTTTCAAATTTACTAATGACAATTTTGAAAATTAACGTAGAAATTTTCTTAAAAATATAAAAAAATTGCGTGAAAATTTTTTAAAATAGGAAAATTTTGTATTCGGAAAATGTTGAAAATTTGTGCTTGGAAAAAGTGGGAAGTTTTGCAATTTTGTCCTCGGAAACCTAGAGAATTTTGAAAATTTGTACATGGAAAACGTGGACAATAATTTTGCTAATTTGTACTCGGAAAACGTGGAAAATTGTGCGAATTTGTACTCGGAAAACGTGGAACATTTTGCAAATTAATACTCAGAAAACGTGGAAAATTGTAAATTTGTACATATAAAACGTGGAAAATTTAGCAAATTAATACCCAGAAAACGTTAAAAATTGTGTAAATTTGTAAATGTAATACGTGGAAAATTTTGCAAATCTGTACTGTACGAAAATGTGGAAAAGTTTTTGCAAATTTCTACTCGGAAAATGGGCCCTGATTTTGAGTTTGGATCGCCATGATTGCGTTGAATTTCCCTGACTTTTTCTAAACAAGTCATTCTTCCCTGACTTTTTCAGGTCATTTTCAAGTTCCCTAACTTTTCTAGGTATTCCAGGTCTGGCGGAACCCTGGATAAGGAACTTTCAGGAACGTAGAGGAAAGCGTGGACGCCAATTTTCCCACTCGCCCCTGATGTAGCGGCGGATTCGGGAAGAGAACTTGGTAAGCGCCCGTTCGAAACGTTCGTAAATGCGGATACATTTTGGTCCATAACCTCGAGAATTGGGGGGACGGGATCATAAAATTTCCGGATTCGTGTTTCCGGAAGAAAACCCAGAGTGAAGAGAAAACTCGTTACCGTGTACAACTCCCTCATCATTCGAGGTGGAATCAACCTATCGGCCAATCCGGATATAAACAAGGTGGGAAGTTTGCATTTTTCGATTTTCTTTTTGCTAACGTACTGCGAAAAAAAGAAACGTGTACAATCGAGCGTTACTTAATCGTCCATTAAGAAGGAGGCAACGAGACTTCGAAACGTGAAATACTTACCTTATTCTTATAGAGCCAAGAGGGCAATAGTTTAATTAATCTAGACTTGACGAATATCTGCGCCATGTCCGGAATGCTGGTGAAGGTGTTCTCCACCATGAGGGCCATGATGCTGTGGGCGTACTGGGCGTTGCTGCACAGGTCGATCGCCACCGCGCCGCCCAAGGAACGACCGAAGACGACCAGCCGCCGAGGGTCCACGTCCTTGCGCGACAGCAGGTGATCCACGCCGGCCTGAACGTCCAAATACAAACCTAGAAATTTACGGAAAAAACACCACCGTGAGACGAATCTCCGAACAGGCGGCAATGGTATTGCCCACTTAAAAACTAACGGCTCGAGAGCGTAACACCACAGTATAATATAGTAGACAGACTCCGAGAGTTTTTTGTTTTACTAAAGCAAATTTTTTTTTGAAAAAAAACAGAAAAAAAATACCAAAACGGTTTGGGAAGCATGCTAGCAAGCGCCGCGTTGCGTTGCTTTAGTAAAACAAAAAAACTCCCGGAGTCGGTCTACTGTATTATACCGTGGTAACACGGTGGACTCTCGTTAAGAGGAATCTGAAGACAAGTCAAAATTCGTTCGTTTCAACCCTACAGTTATAACGTAACCTTCTTTTCCGACGTAGAATTAGGTCTTTAGTTTCGGAACCAGGGTTCCCCCAGAAATTTCATTTTTAACTTCCCTGACTTTTCCAGGTTTTAAAAAAATCTCCCTGACCAATGACAACGTGAAAAATTGACATTTTCCAAAATTGACACTGGAAAATACTTTTTTAAAATTTACTAACGACAATTTTAAAAATTAACGTAGACATTTTTCTAAAAGTTTTAAAAAATTGCGTGGACATTTTTTAAAATGGGAAAGTTTTGTATTCGGAAAATGTTGAAAATTTGTGCTCGGAAAAAGTGGGAAATTTTGTGCTCGGAAAAAGTGGGAAATTTTGCAATTTTGTCCTCAGAAAATGTGGGAAATTTTGCAATTTTGGCCTCGGAAAATGTGGAAAATTTGTCCTCGGAAAACCTAGAGAATTTTATAAATTTGTACTCGGAAAACGATGAAATTTTTGCAAATTTGTACTAAGAAAACGTTGAAAATTGACAAATTTGTACTCCAAAAACGTGGAAAATTGTGTAAATTTGTACATGGAAAACGTGGAAAATTTCGAAAATCTGTACTCCGGAAATGTTGACATTTTTTTGCAAATTTCTACACGAAAAATGGGCCCTGAGCCATTTAATACATTACAAGAATTAAATTTGGATTGCCATGACTGCGTTGAATTTCCCTGACTTTTCAAAATAAACCATTCTTCCGTGACTTTTCCAGGTGACGTCATTTTCAAGTTCCCTGACTTTTTCAGGTGCAAAGTGGCCTAACCCGGGGCCGTCACTGCGAAAACACGCACGAAAGTTCTACGGCCGTGACTCCGACGCAGCCCCTGGAACATTTTTCATCTTGTCCAATGATCGTTTTAACGTAACGTAGCGCGAATGCTCGGTCGACTCGAAAATTCGTTCGTTTCACAGCCGAAAAATTGCAACATCCAAATTCGGAATCGGTCTTCGACGAAGACATTAACATCGTCCGAACGTACGCTAAGACAGGGATAGGAAACGATCTCTCGTGCTACCAGAAAACCGTACAAAGATAGTTCGTCTCTCGACAAGGTTCCCCCGTATCCCGGCTTACCGTCCTCAGTGGGCGTCCCGTCGCTGCGTCCGTAACCTCGGTACTCGACCATCAAGACGTTGCAGCACAACTGGTGATACAGGCCCTTCGCATTGACCAACCTGAGGAAATGGAGCGAAGAATCCCATTTAACTTTACCGTCGGGAGTTTAAAAACTTTCAAACATCATCGGTCGTGCCTCACTCAACCTGTGTCCGATATTTCCGGCGTTGCCGTGCAAGAACACAATGGTGGCGGAAGCCAGCATCACTTCCTCGGGTTGCTGCTTGACTAATACTGCGTTGATTCTGACGCCATCCTTCGTCCTAAGAAAGAAGCAAGGAACAGCCTTATATAGTACGCTGAAGATAAAAGTCCACAAAAAAGACCAGATTTCTTGACAAAAACGATGCAATCCAAGAACCTTAGGAAATTACCCTCGTGTGCGGGCCATGCACCGTGACAACGAAAACTCACCTGAGAAATAGGTTTTCGAAGGGCAGTCCGAAGGTGTGCGGGGAAGGCACGTAGAGCCTTGAATGCGACGGTTGTTCGGGATGATATAATATCCAATCACCGGCGTGATAAACCACACCTGAAAAAAATCGAAAAAATTGGATGAAATATTTGAAAATCAGCGTAAAAGATACCCGCGAAAGAAAAAAATTGTGGATTGGAGGATGTAATCTTTCCAGGCAGAATCACAATTCTTCATAGTTTTTTTTTATTATTTAATAAATAAAAATCATTAAAAAATTGCACCATTCTGCCTGTTATTCCAATATTTATTAACGCATTATTATTTTTTTTTAAATTTGAGAATTTAAAAATATTTAAACGGTAGTTTAATTCGAGGGAAAATATACATTTAATTTATTATTTAATTTGAGAAGAAAAAAAAAACAAAAAAAAAACCGATTGTTTTAGTGTGAAAATAACTCGAAAATACGATATTGACTCAATATGGGTACTCGGACAAGGTTCCCCCAGAAATTTCCTTTTTAACTTCCCTGACTTTTCCAGGTTTCAAAAAAAAAAATTCCCTGACCAATGACAACGTGAAAAATTTACACTGGAAAATATTTTTTAAATTTACTAACGACCATTTTTTAAATTTTAAAATTTTTATATTCGTAAAATGTTGAAAATTTGGGCTCGGAAAATGTGGGAAATTTTGCCATTTTGTCCTCAGAAAATGTGGAAAAGTTGTACTCGTAATACCTAGAGAATTTTGCAAATTTGTACTCCGAAAATGTGGAAAATTTGTGCAAATTTCTACTCGGAAAATGGGCCCTGAGCTAACCTCGTAGAAATATTACTTTTGGATCGCCTAGACTGCGTTGAACTTAATTCCCTGACTTTTTTTTCAAAATAAACCATTTCTTCCCTGACTTTTCCAGGTCTGGGCGAACACTGGTAGAGTACTGAATTGCGTCTAAACCAGCACACGCGCAGCAACGCTAATAATATCGCGTTAATATTTAATGAACTTTGAATTCGTGTCTCGAATTTCGTTTTTTAAAAGTCTGGCTCCTTTATTACTCGACCGAACGACCGACCTTGAAAGGCGCATCCTAAAATTAAGAAGCAAATAATAAACGAGCTTTATAATTATCTAATAAAAACGTATCGAGCTTTTGCTCGGAAAAATAGCAATTCAGCAATTTGGTATAATATCGGAGATTTCTGCGACTGCGTATACTGTATGTAAAATTCACCGTTTGGTATTTCGTAAGAAGTTACGAAAAGCTTCAATTTTCAAGGGAAAATATACGTGGGAAATACAGTGAAACCTGGAAAAGTGACCACCTTTGGATGGTGACCACCTGTTTATGTTGACCACTTTTTAGTGTTTTGTTTTTTCTAGTGTACATTTCCTGCATAAAAATTCTCTGTATAGTGACCAGTGACCACCTGTCTATTGTGTACAGTGACCAGTGTTTGTTGTCTTTTTTGTAATTTTTACATTGTCAATGTATCTTATAAAGTGACCAGATAACAGATGAGTCACATTACATCTTTTTATAGCCCATGGACATGATGATTCAGTAGCCTACTTTTTTGGTTTTGTGGTTTTTTACTACCTTTATTACAGTCTACATGTATAAGTACAGTGTACTTGTTCATTGTTTAATGTATAATTCATGCATTCTTTGTATAGTGACCACCTGTGTACAGTGACCAACTTTTTCATTTTTTTTTTGGTGGTCACTCCACGTATTCGAAATACGTGGAAAAATTGTGAATTTTGTCCTCGAAAAATGTGAAGAATTTTGCAAAATTTTTACACGGAAAAGGTGGAAAAATCTGAAAATTTACCTGACTTTTTCAAAATAAGCCATTCTTCCCTGACTTCTCCATGACATTTCCAGGCGGGGGACGAGGGGGGGGGGGACGGGTGGTACTCGGGCAGAAGCTCTACGACTAACTTGATTTTTTTTGACCAATGAGCTCGTCGTCTCTTTTACACGAGTGATTTTACGACTGGCAAAAGTGCCAAAAAGAGCTGCTTGATATTGGAAATTAGGACACAACATCGAATCACAGTATAGGAGATATCATCGGACTACGTCACCATAATACGATACTTGCCAAAAAATTGCCTATATACGAAATTAATACGTTTTTATTCGAGTACGGCGAAAGGATCGGGTAGACGTTTTTTTAGCGATTCAGCCGTGCGTTAATTCTGAAACGGCCCAATTTCAAGTAAGTATAATCCATTTTTCGTAAAACTTGAAAAAAAAGTAAAAAAATTCTGTTGGCAATCGCGCTGTTTTTAAGCTGCCAGAAGTGCCAATCGTAATACGTCTGTCTGAGTTCCCCTGGCCGTTAAATACTTTCCTTTTAACAACTTTCGAGGATGGGATATGACTTTTTTATCAATAGCCTATATATATGTAATGAAGATTCATCTATACCTAAAGCCGTTCATTTTTATAATTTTTTTTTTTCGTTCATTTTAAAAAGTAAATCGATCAAACTATTGGAATGAATACGAAGATTCTGAGATTAATAAACGGGGGGGAACTCAGACAGACGTATTACGATTGACACTTTCGGCAGCGTAAAAACAGCGCTTGATTTTCAACACGTGATTTTCACGATTGTCAACAGCGTCTAGCGTCTGTCTGAGTACCGGTAATAGAATTTTTAACATTGCTGGTTTCGGGAAATTAACACAATTTTAGGAGTTGCTTATTTTTAATTTTAACATCGTATATGCCTCGAAGCGAATTTTTTTTAAAACCAATCATCGCGTCGTTTTCCCCCACCTGCTTTCACGACTGCAAACAGTGCCGTTCGTAAAAACAGCTATCTGAGTACCCGTAACATAATTTTTAACAGGGCTAGTATACCGTAATCCTGTCGTTTTTTGAATTTCTAGCGTCGTACAGCGATAACCTCCAAATGATTTTTTTTGCAACCAATCAAGGAGTCGATTTCGCGACTGCCAACAACGTTATTAGTAAAATGATTCTGTCTGAGTACCCGTTAAGATTGCGCCGCTATGGGGCTGTAGACTTATTTTTGGAGAGGCTGTTTTCCGAAATTCGAGCAAATAAACGACGATATACAGTAAAACCTGTTAAGAATGACCACCAAAAAAATGCTATTTTGGCCACTGTACACAGGTGGTCACTATACAAAGACAAAGAACGCCTGAATTAAATTAAAATAATGAACGTGTACTATATACATGTAGACTGTAATACATGTACGTGTAGTAAAAAACCACAAAACCAAAAAAAGTACAGAATCATCATGTCCATGTGCATTACATACAGTATATTTATTGCCTTACTACACATTTGTTTTGTTTTTTTAAAGAAAAAATTATCAAGTTTTGCTCGTTTTAAATGCTTTTTGTTACTTATGATCATGTTTTCAGTGATTTTTTCGATCTGAAAAACAACGATTGGCTGAATTATTTGAGAACCACTAGGGTTAAAGCAGGATTTAAGGTGACTCATCCGTTATCTGGTCACTTTTTAAGGTACAATGACAATGTAAAAATTGAAAAAAAAAAAGACAACACACACTGGTCACTGTACACGATAGACAGGTGGTCACTATACAGCGAATTTGTATGAAGGAAATGTACACCAGAAAAACCAATACACTAAAAAGTTGTCAACATAAACATTTGGTCACCATTCAAAGGTGGTCACTTTTCCAGGTTTTACTGTGTGATAAGAGGTGATATAGTTACCGGCTGAGGCGAAGCACAACAGAAGAAATGCGAACCATCCTCCGTACATGCAATAAACTAGAAAAACTGCTAAAACAGCCGCTGCACTCAGGGCCCAACATTTCATGAGAATATCGATGACTAGACGACCCACGCATTTGATCAGCGCGTAATCCACGTTTTCGTTGGGTTCTTCGTTGCTACTTTTCACTCCGGGCTCCTCTCCTCCTCCTTTTTTCTTCTTGGCAGAATTGTTACAATTCACGCTCATCGTTTATTTTTTGTTTGTTTTTGTTTTTTAAATAGGCCTGATTTGCGTTCGTAAATCGAAGGCACCGAAACACGCTCCGATCGTTGCGCGTTTTTTGGCACTCGGGGGCATCGCGACTAGGCTTCACGAGGGCTAGAGCATCTCAGGCGATAATTGGCACCGATAATAAAAGTCAAACGAAAGTAGAAATTAAGAAAAACTTAAATAAATACCGCACATATTGCGAACGGCAAACCCTGCAGCAAAACATCTAATCATTCATCGAACGTGGGGACCGAAAGGCGCGCCAGAGGGCGCTGCGACGGCGCTCGGGAGAACGGACTCAGTCGACGTATACGAGGAAAAATTAACGATGCCGAAATGGTGAGCTGCCATTTTGGGAGTCCTCGACCGCGTACTTGTTATAGGCAAAGTATGTTTTAAGGCACTCAGACGGATGTTTTACGAATCCTACTTTGACAGTCTCGAGAATAAATTATATCTGTAAATTATGAAAGTAATAAATAAGAATCGAAACGTCGCGTTCCTGGTTCTATGAAATGGAAAATGCAGCATATATACATTATATTTTTATGTACATGTAATTAATACAGTATACAGTAAAACCTGTTAGGAGTGACCACCAAAAAAATGCTATGTTGGTCACTATAAACAGGTGGTCACTATACAAAGAATGCCTGCATTAAATTAAAATAATGAACATGTACACTGTACTTGGACACGTAGACTGTAATAAATGTAGTAAAAACCACAAAACCAAAAAAGTACAAAATCATCATGTCCATGTGCATTGCATACAGTATATTTATTGCCTTATTACACATTTGCATGTTTTAAAGAAACATTTATCAAGTTTTCGTCGTTTTAAATGCTTTTTGCTTCTTACGATCATGTTTTCAGTAATTTTTTCGATCCGAATAACATGATTGGCTGAATTATTTGAGAACCACCGGGGTTAAAGCAGGATTTAAGGTGACTCATCCGTTATCTGGTCACTTTTTAAGGTACATTGACAATGTAAAAATTACAAAAAAAGATAAAACACACTGGTCACTGTACACAATAGACAGGTGGTCAGTCACCATACGGAGATTTTTTATGAAGGAAATGTACGCTAGAAAAAAACCACTAAAAAGTCATCACCATTCAAAGGTGGTCACTTTTCCAGGTTTTAGTTGGCGCGTTCCGAGCCAACTTTTTTCCTAACTCGAAATGTTGGCGCGTTAAATATGGATTTTCCAAAGGAAGTAAAGCACAAATAATTGAGCTCGTTTTCCTGGCTCCGTTTCTCGCCAAATTGGCACCGTAAAACAAAGATATTAAAAAATGTATTTGTTCGTAAACTGAACAAGGATGAATGCGCGTCTCTGCGAATTGATCATTCGCTAAACGGGAGTGACCCGCTTGACGTCACATCCTCTTAGAGGCCATTCAAAAAGGACGTCCTCAATATTTGCCCAAAGTTGGACACCTCCATACCCCCTGTCCGCATTGTGGCCGGTTAATCAGGACACTCCCCCCCCACCTTTTCCCCTATAATTCGGACGTCCGAAACTTAAAAAAAAATTGTATTCGGAAAATTTTGGACGTTTTGCAAATTTGTGCTCGAAAAACGTAATTTTGTACTCTGAAAACTGGTTGAGAATTTTGCCAATTTGTCCTCGGAATCTGTTGACAATTTTGTCCAATTTGTCCTCAGACTCTCAGTGTTGGAAATTTGTCAAATTTCTCCTCGGAATTAACTGTTGAAAAATTTCACAAATCTGTATATTGTAAAAAAAAAAAACGTGGAAAATGTTGCGAGTTTGTCCTCGATGGAAACCTGGAATATTTTTGTAAAGATGACCTCGGAAAAGGTTGAAAATTTTGCGAGTTGATGCTCGAGAAAAATGAAAATTTTGCAAATTTTTACTGCATGGGAAAATTTGAAAGTTCGCGAATGGACCCTGAGCTATTTAGTCCTCTAACTTTTCCAGGTTTTCCAGGACAGGAGGTACCCTGTTTACTGCCTTTTGCAGTTTATAACACAATTTTGGAACAATCGGAAATGAGTAGGACTCCCGATGCACGCGAGGGCAGGGTGGTCTGAAAATGGACCCGAAAACGGACACGCATGCAGTGCACCCTACAGATGCACGGGTCAGATGTCGCGCGCGCGTCAGGGGGGTGAAATGTAGCAAAATGACCCTCCGTCCACCATGTTCGGAACGAAGGGCAAGCGCTGTTTTGTCTATAAAATGGACAAAAATGACCAATTTTAATTAATATCTAAATGTTGTTTGGGTATACTGTTCACGCCCGCTTATTACGTATATAATTTTCAAATATATATAGAAACACTATGCATATAAGCGAAAGCCGCTTAATTCGATCACGATGGTTCCGGCGATTTTGACCGAAAAAAGAAAAAAAAAACACGCTTAAATTTAAGCTTGTTTTTTTTTTCTGACCAATAATCAAAAATAATTCGCTGTGTTATAAAAATACACACATTTAATCGTATACGTATATATATTTACATATTTTAAAAATTATATTATAAAGTTGTAAGTACAGTAAAACCTGTTAATAGTGACCACACAAGAAGCCATGTTGGTTACTGTACATGCACAGGTGGTCATTTTTCCAGGCTTTACTGTATAGTGTTTGATGTTGGCTGTTTGCTGCAACGACTGAAATTTCATTTTCTAAAATACGTAGAAAATCCATCTGAGTACCACCGCTGATGCATTGGACTCGTTTGGCGCGTTTTCGTCACGTTATATGCACACGTGGAAAACATGATCGAATTACGCGATAAGACGACCGGATTAAGCGACTTTTTCTAACATAGGGCAGTTATGTATATGAAAAAAATCCATTCCGAAGGTTTTGATCGAATAAAATGGCTGATCGGATTAAGCGTCCCGTATGGACACTTGGAAAATATGATCGAATTACGCGATGAGACGACCGGATTAAGCGACTTTTTTAACATATGGCAGTTACAGTATGCATGAAAAAAATCCATTCCGAATGTTTTGATCGAATAAAATGGCTGATCGGATTAAGCGCGATCCAATTAAGCGGCTTTCACTCTACCGTGACTTTTCTTTTATAGGATTCGTAAAAAAGCGTAGATTTTTCCGGTTATTTCGTAACTTATCGTAAGGCTTTATTACCACAATCCGTGCGTATTGAGGCAAGGGCTAGGAGATTGAGGACCGACTTTAGGGGACCAGGGACCCCTAAAATTACCCACGCTCGGAGGACTTGTAGGTTTATTATTCCCAACTATAGGCGCGCTTAAGCAGTTGGCGCCATCTAGCGACGAAAACGGGAAAACTCGCTAGTTCTCAACTATACATACTTTTGGTGCATGTTTGGCTCGCTTTATACGAATTTATGATATAGTACGAATTACTCATTTGCAGTCCCCGTCTACGGGGTATTGGAGGAATCCGTACGATATGAAAAAATAAAGGTTCGTTATAAGGGGTTCCCCCAGAAATTTCATTTTCAACTTTCCTGACTTTTCCAGGCTTTAAAAAAACTTCCCTGTCCAATGACAACGTGAAAAATTGACATATTTTCCAAAAATGACACTGGAAAATATACATATTTTTAATTTACTAACGACAATTTTGAAAATTAACGTAGACATTTTTTTTAAAAAATTTAAAAAAAAATTGCGTTGAAAAATTGTTTAAATTGGAAAATTTTGTATTTGGAAAATGTTCAAAAGTTGTGCTCGGAAAAAGTGGGGAATTTTTGCAATTTTGTCCTCTGAAAATGTGGAAAATGTGTACTCGGAAAACCTAGAGAATTTTGAAAATTTGTATATACGGAAAACGTGGACAAGTTTGCTAATTTGTACTCGGAAAACGTGGAAAATTTTGCAAATTAATAGACAGAAAACGTGGAAAATTGTGTAAATTTGTACTAGGAATACGTTGAGAATTGTGTAAATCTGTACTCCGAAAATGTGGAATTTTTTCAAATTTCTATTCAGAAAATGTTCCCTGAGCTAACCTCGTATAGAAGTATATAATATAATATAATATATATTGAATTTCCCTGCCTTTTATAAAATAAACCACTCTTCCCTGACTTTTCCAGGTCATTTTCAAGTTCCCTGACTTTTCCAGGTTTTCCAGGTCAGGGGATCGAACTCTGTCCAAACTTTGACGAACCTTTAGTTCTTATAAAAGCATACAACTCACGTTTTGTAGACTACCGATAATGCGAACTATACGGTTTAAACGAACCAATTTCGTTCGAGTTCGTCTTAAAAACGCAGTTTTCCGAAAGGGTAAACTATAGATGGAGAAGAGCTTATTAGGCTTATTAGTTCCGTTTTTTTCATATTTTTTTTTAAACATTTTCTCGGTTATTTTTCAATTTTTTTTTCATCGTAAATATATAATTTTAAATTAAAAATAGGATATGGCGCGTTTTGCTCCGCACGCACGCTGCACGGAATTCTCTTTTTAAAACACGACTTGACCCCTCCTCGAGTCCTCGCTGACCCCTCGGGGATATAAGGGCGAACATTTTTCAACTATCGGCTAATAACGCACCCTTGAATGCACGGTTCGGTTTTTCGATGCATGCATGGGTGTGCGGACCGGAGCTTGACCCCTCGCGCTGACCCCCGCGGGCCACTCATTATACTGTACGTATAGATGGCTGACGGACACGTTCTGCGCATCAAAACGCTCACTGAATTCACGTGCAGCGGACGCGACCTTTCACCCCTTACCCCCCTCCGAAAAATGCGGGCTTCTTTTTTAGCCACACGCGCGCGTGCGTAGTTTGCGCGGGAGCAGCTACGAGGAGAGTGGACAGTGGTCACTCACCCCCCGTACGTTTACATGCACGCACGCACTCGCGCTTGTTTTCTCAGGCCTACTGTACACGTGTGGGTTCCCCCAGAAATTTCCTTTTTAACTCCCCTGACTTTTCCCTGACTTTCAAGGTTTAAAAAAAAATTCTCCGATCGATGACAATGTCAAAAATGAACGTATCTCGCGAAATCTACAAAGGGAAATATATTTTGTAAAATTTGCTGACCTCAATTTTGGAAAATTAACGTAGAAAATTTGTAAACATTTGCTTGAATTTTTTTGTTTGGTAATAAATGTATAGAATGTTTTATAACTTTCGTTTAGAACTCGGAAAACGTGGCCAATTGCGCGAATTTGAACTCGGAAAACGTAGCAAATTGCGCGAATTTGAACTCGGAAAACGTGGCAAATTGCGCGAATTTGAACTCGAAAAGCGTTGAGAATTTTCCAAATTTCAAGAAACTCGGAAAACGTGGAAAATTTGGCCAGTTTCTACTCGGAAAACGTAGAGAATTTTGCAAATTTCTATTCGAAAAATGTGGAAAATTTTGTGCCAATTTCTATTCGGAAAACGTGGAGAATTTTTCAAATTTGTACTCGGAAAACGTGGAAAATTTCGCCAATTTCAAGAAACTCGGAAAACGTGGAGAATTTTGCAAATTTGTATTTGGAAAACGTGGTCAATTTTGCAAATATGTTCTCGGAAAACGTGGGAATTATTGCAAAATTTGTACACGTAAAACGTTGAAAATTATGAAAATTTGTACTCGAAAAACGTGGGAAATCTTTCAATGTTGTCCTCGGAAAACGTGGAGAATTTTTCAAATTTGTAGGCCTACTTGGAGAATTGGGGCCTGAGCTAACCAACAATTAAGTATAGAAGCATTAATTTTGGATCGCCATGGCCAAGGCGATTTCGTTGAATTTCCTTGACATTTTCAAAATAAGCAATTCTTCCCTGACTTTTCCAGACATTTTTAAGTTCCTTGATTTTTCCAGGTTTTGAAGGTCTGGGGGTATCACGATGCCGTCCATGGGGTCACCAAGATGGCGTCCTGTCACGCGCGCAATGGTGCCAGTCACCGTTGACAATGAGCCCCGTCGGGCTTCCGTGACCTTACTTTTTTTTTCGTTATATCCGTGACCTTTAGTTAAATTCGTAATATCCGTTGACGTTTTTAACAGACATTATCTGCGGAAGTGGATCAATTCCGCTTCTGGATTCATACACGCACAAATCTCATTAAGTCGATCCGCTTTCAACTGTACAATGTATATGGCATTATATAAGGTTAAGGGGGGATTAAGGGGGGATAAAAACTGTCAAAATAATGACAAGGGACGCAAACAAGGCGCAAAAACGAAACAAGCGCGCGCGAGATGAGGAGCCGCTGAGTGCACCGATCAATCATCAGACTCCAGCGTGCGTATATCGGAAACCCCCGACTTAAGAACATATATACTGAGCTCAACTTACGAACAATGCGCGTGTTTTGTGTTTATATTCACGTGTACGCAACTACGAATTCCTATACGAGCTCCATATATGGAACTTGAAGGCAAACCGTTACTTGCGAGCGTTCGCACAAAGTACAATTCGTATAGTTGCTTACATTCGAATTTTCGCAAGTTTGAACTCCCATTTTCACATGCATTTTTAACATCATTTTCGCAAGTTTCAACCCCATTTTTCACAAGTTTGAACACCATGCATTTTCACAAGTTTTAACTCACATTTTTTAAAAGTTTGTCCACCATTGTCACACGTGTTAACCCCATTTTCACAAGTGTTAACCCCATTTTCACAAGTTTTAACCCCATATTTACAAGATTCAACAATTTTTCACAAGTTTTAACCCCCTTTTTCACAAGTGTTAATCCCATTCTTACAAGTTTTAACACCCTTTTTCACAAGTGTTAATCCCATTCTTACAAGTTTTAACACCCTTTTTCAAAAGTTTTCACTCCATATTTACAATTTTCAACATCCTTTCACAAGTTTTAACTTAATTTTCACAAGTTTTAACTTAATTTTCACAAGTCTTAACTTCATTTTTAAAAGTTTTAACTTCATTTTTACAAGTTTTAACTTAATTTACACAAGTTTCAACCCCATTTTTACAAGTTTTAACATCATTTTCACAAGTTACACAACTTTCAACCCCATTTTTCACAAGTTTCAACACCATGCATTTTCACAAGTTTTAACTCCCATTTTTTAAAAGTTGGAAAACCGTTTTCACGTGTTTTAAGTCCATTTTCACAAGTTTTAACCCCATTTTTACAAGATTCAACAATTTTGTCACACGTTTTAACACCCATTTTCACAAGTTTTAACCCCATTTTTACAAGTTTCAACCCCATATTTACAAGTTTCAACACCATTTTTAAATGTTTGAATCCCATATTTACAACTTTCAACGCCATTTTCACATGTTTTAATCCCATATTTACAACTTTCAACACCCTTTTCACAAGTTTTAATTCATTTTTACAAGTTTCAACCCCATATTTACAAGTTTCAACACCATTTTTAAATGTTTTAATCTTATATTTACAAGTTTCAACACCATTTTCACATGTTTTAATCCCATATTTACAACTTTCAACATCCTTTTCACAAGTTTTAATTCAATTTTCACAAGTTTCATCCGCATTTTTACAAGTTTCAACACTTTTTTTCGCAAGTTTTAACCCGATTCTCACAAGTTTCATCCACATTATTCCAAGTTTTAACACCTTTCCACATGTTTTAACCCTATTTGTACAAGTTTACGCTTTTTTTTCCCAAGCATGTTTTAGCCTATGCATTTTTACAAGTCTCAGTACTTTTTTCACAAGTTTTAACCCCCGATTTCACACGTTTTAACATCATTTCCAAAAAGTTTCAAGCCCATGCATGCATCTTCAAGCGTGTTCAAATGATTTTCGCAAGATTTAACACTATTTTCACACGTTTCAAATAGCATTTTCGAGCGTGTATAATCCGCACGCAATTAACGCCAATGTCTTTTAATTGTTGGCGCAAACGAGGAGTGAATGCGTTGGTCACGCGTCATTCCGAATGTCCGTTTCGGCCATCAGCCCGCGGACTGACCACCGCTCGGCTTGACCCTCGATGCACGGACCTACCGCAGCGAACTCGGTCGCGTCAAATTGAACTTCGTTTAAAAATTATCTCTACTTTTTAATTAACTGAATTCATTTTAATGTTGCTTATAAACGAAGACCCCCCTGTGCTATAAAAAGGTGTCTTCATTTGCAACGTATTTTGTAAAAAAAAAGACGGACGGTTTCCGACATTCATTAACCTTTTCTCGGTTAATTAACGCCTAGAAAAGCGTGAAATTATTCCCAGTTGGTTGCACGCATGCGTGGCCGAGGTCTCGGACAACTCGAGAAGTCCGCAGTCGGAGGAGGAGCCTCGAGGGGTCGAGGGACTCTCGCGTTGATTTCAGTCAATTTAATAATTTATCGTTGATACATTTCACAGGGTTCCCCCTGAAATTTCATATTCAACTTCCCTGACTTTTTAACAAATTTCCCTTGACCAAGACAATGTTCCAATTCAATTTAATTTTGTCAATTTTGTCGTTGGTCAGGGAAACTTGTTTAACAACATGGAAAAGTCAGGGAAGTTGAATATTGAATTTCTAATGGATGGGGGGGGGGACCCTGTGTTCGTTAACACCGCATACAGTAGAACCCAGATAAGTAGAAACCCGATAAGTGAAAAACACCTGATAAATGCGAAACATTTCAACGGCCAGAACTTTTTGAATACATTTATACGTTATATAAAACCCGATAAGTGAAAACCATCTGAATGAAAAAACCGGCTATGTGGCAATTATTTGCAAGCCCCATGTGTAGCTTTTGTGTATATTTAAGACCGGATAAATGAAAATCACGTCTTGCAGTCTATAATGAATCTTTGGCAGCAGTCAGTATGGCGTATGGTTAAAAATTTCAAGAAAATTTCTGACTACTTTTATCGAACTTCCTGGTGATCAACATGTACATTTTACTGTTTCTCCTCTTCTATCGCTATATATCTTACTGCTGAATGTTGCCTACATGCATTCGTTATAAAACTTTTTTTTATCAATAAATGCTCTTCTAAGAGATTAAGCTACACTGTTTTTTGACTAATCTGTGCTGAAACTAATCTAATTTGAGCGCATCACGCAAAATCCCGATAAGTGAAAAAACCGGATAAGTGGAACAAAATTTCGATGCCGGGTCGATATCCACTTATCAGGGTTCGACTGTATATATATTTAGGGGACGCATGCGCCACCCAAGAAGTGGTGCGTGCGTGCGCCATGCCCATCAAGAGTGCGTTTAAATGAGTGGCGTCATGCAAATTTGTCCGTTTCAATTGCATCGATGATTAGGAAAACAACAACAAAAACAACAACAAGAACAACTCGCGTTGCATAAAAGCGTGAGGAGCAACGGTTAATTAGCGTCCAGGAGAAACGTTAAGGCAAGAAAAAAAAATTAAGCAAATTACGAGCATCTTAAGGTTTGAGGGCATAATGCTGCATGAGACAACCCCCCACGAATGGCCTGTTAGCGAATTGAAAACAACGACATTATTATACATTGCAGTCGACTCGCGTTTTTACGAACCTGCGAGAACCCCATACCCCCCCGGAAAAAGTTGACAAATAGAAAGTTTCGTTTATTAAAGTACAATAAAACCTGTTAAGAGTGACCACCAAAAAAAAAATGCAATGTTGGTCACTGTACACGGGTGGTCACTATAAAAAGAATGCCTTAATTAAATTAAAATGGACATGTACACTGTACTTATACATGTAGACTGTAATACATGTAGTAAAAAACCACAAAACCAAAAAAGTACAGAATCA
>JAQGAO010003139.1:0-17752 GCA_034697705.1 Ommatoiulus sabulosus | reverse complement strand
GATTGATAACGTACATTTTCAGTACACAAATACGGTGTATATATTTTCAATTTGTCTTAATATACTGTGCATGTATATGCTCCCCACAGAGTTCACATACGATTCCATAGATTTCCCAAGTCTGCAAGAACTATAACATAGTCATATTGGTAGATAAATGAATTTGCCAACGGAAATGCACGACCGGAAGCAAATACATTGAAAAGAAAATAGGGGTACTCGGGTGTATTTCTTGATAGTCGTTAAGCCACTTTCACAAAATCTACACGCTAATTGGTTTAATAAAATTCTTTCAAGGTTATCGTTGTTTTCAAACCAAATAATTCACAGATTTTGCACACGTGGCTTTATGACTGCAAAATGTGTCGTTCGTAAAGCTTCTGCTTGAATACCCCTAATATTTGGAGCTACCAATAACAACAAGTCAAAAACGTAGAGATACAGTAGCATTATTCGATAAAACATCTACCATGGGAGCTCCGTAACTACGTGTGTTGCAAGTGTTCAAATGTAAACTTGGAGTATTTAACATTAGAAATTGTGTTGAGATTATAACTTGCTAACATTGCGTATTAGAATGCAAGCTTTGAAAACAAGTTCGAAATAGTTTTTCACGTTTATCGCATAAATGTGTGTACGTTGCTTTAAGTTTTTGATTTTTAAATTCAATCCATATACATGTACATAGTATTTTGCTCCAAATAAAAGTATAAAATCAAAACTTTCTCGAGTCACTTAAATATTTTGAAATCGATGATTTTAAAAGCAATTTATATGGCAAATACGTTTTAAGATGGTTGTTTGTGAAAACTAACGTTTTGTCATAACACAGTTCATGTAAATGTTGAACCAAACTAAATATTAATAGCTCCGTTCTCCTTTCATCAAAATAAATGTAAACAGGAACAAAACAAGCTTGTTGTCATGATGACTAAGTCAGATTACAAATACACGAAAACGTTCTATACTTCTTGAACCACTCAAACAAGGATACCGTGGATTTTAAGTACTTGTTTAATGGCAAATACGTTATAACATGGTTGTTTACAAAAACGAACATTTCGGTCAATACACAAAGCTCAAGTACGCATATTGAAGTTACATTCAAATATCTTCTAATTGAATTTCTGAGTTAGGTTTTTTTTTTTTTACAAAATAAATAATCCCACGGACTACACAACAGATTTTCTCTTCTCCAAAGGGCATTTCCCTATTCCGCAGCAACACAGTATCCATGGCACTTAAATATTTTAGTATGCAACTGACGAAGTCCTCATGAAAAATAATCTTAGAGCAACGTAATCATGGTCTATCCATTTTTGTTAGCATAAATTTAATTAAAGCATCGAATATACACACAATGCTACTGCATTTCTCCATGCCAAATCTTTATTTAGGGACGGAAAAATCTAATAGAAATCTACAAAAAAAACAAAAAAAAAAAAAAAAACTGATCGATGTGTATTATGCAATATATAGAGCTTGCATAAAATCTAATACAAAAACCTCATTGTATTGCCTTGAAAAAACGGCAAAAAAATGCAGTCATAAGCAGTATAGGTACAATGAGCTTGAAAAACATGATAATCCAAAGAAACAAGTGACCTAATCAATAGAAAAGTAAGCTCAGACAATCGAACTTTAAAGTAGTTGGTGCAGAGAACTAAGATATGGACAATGATTGAAATAGCATTGCATTAACCTCGGAGAAATGAATTTTATTGGTGAAGAAATGAAAGCATTTTTACTATTCATGCTAAATCGGATTGAAAACATAGGCCTATGCTATCCACAACAAAGTAAGCCTAAACCAAGCTTTTCATTCTTTCAATATGGTCTACTGGGAAGCTTTTTGCATTAAAAGCAATCACGTTGATACATTTAGAGTTCTAGACAAGAGTGCTGAAGGTAAAACTAGCTCACAGAAAGAAATCAATATTTTTGTTATGATATCTTATAGAAACGCTCGAACTTAGCCAATTCTTCGCTATAGGTAATCGATGTAAGTACTGATGAATGCTAGGTACATGTCTTTAAAAGCAAGGTTTCAAGGTAGGGACTAACAAACTTGCTTGACAAAAGACACCGAAACATAGCTGTTTTATATGACACTTTTTTAAACGTAGGACTACGTATAAGGCTGTACAGTTTTTAAATGCCATAAATTAACAAATGACGTTATTATCAGAATTTGAACGAGTAAAATACATAGTGGATATATTTTACGCAACTCAGAAATTTTGTAAAGTTCAAGTTTAAAAAAGAAGTTTATACAATATTAAGTTAATTTATTCAATATAGATAAATTTTATATGCAATTTAAACGTATAGAAAAGAAGATTATTTTCAGAAGTAAATTTGGATGGTTTTTCTCTGTTAGTTTTAAATCGAAAAAAAAAAACATTTCAATTCATACACCGTCCATTTCTTCCTTCCAATCAGTTATAACATTGAACAGATTATTTCTAATCTATAACAGCAGATGGATATTCAAAGATTCTACTACATACCATATGTAAATAATTTACTCAGACTGGCATAAGCCGTATGATTTTTCCCAAAAAGATAAGAGGATATAATGCGTGGGAGTGAAAATAATTGAACAAATTTTAAATTACTGTCGTAATGCTTACAATGCATATTCAGACACAAATAAGAAGAAATGAAATTGAAGTTAACAGTACAAAAATATTGCAGGTAAAAATAGATGATTAGATGATCTTGTAAAATAGATCTTGCAAAATAGATGATTGTTTTGGAAATACGAATATTACAACTATACTAAATTTACAACCTTATATTGCAAAGAATATTTAAAGTGGGGAACGTTGGTCAGAAACAGTTAAGGCGCTTAATCAATGTAACTTCAATAAATTGCGTTAACAATGCCAATACGAAGTAATATTAATTACGAAGGTATTATGCATAAATAATAAATTTCAGCCTAAGACAAGACAAAAGACAAATTTTAAGAAATGTACATTTATTTTATAGCTCTGCGAATACAGGCTTCCTCAATCCAAATTTATTTCAAAGTTTTTTTGTAAACGCAATGTCTCTACGTAAACTCATAATTTATTTAAAAAACTGTTTCACATAAACAATACATAAGAATCTAACAAGTCACGAAGACTGGATTACCACATACAAAATCAGCAAATGCATAACCTAAATAATTGACGAGGCTTTTGTTTCGTATCAGTGATTTTAAACTAACAACAGGCCTCTAAAACTAACAGGTGCAAACAAGCCTTTTGTATATTGCCAGCATTTCTAAACTAAACGATCAAGCAATGCACAATCAGATTCAAGATTACTACACTAATAACAAAAGATATTTGTATATATCCGTCACGTTACATTTTTAGAATAGGTTAAACATTCTATTGAGGGGCTTATAGTCACTTTTTAATCCTTATAGCCACTATAAGGATTTTTTAGCCTTATAGTCACTTTTTAATCTGTTTGGCTTGACAGACCCATAGCTGGCTAATGAAATGAGGGATTTCCAAACCACTAGCGTCACCTGCTGAGTGGGCGGGAAGAAAGTATAGGCATTAAATAATAGATATAGTTTTTGCAATATTAATACAACCATAATGAAAATAATGTGTACAAGTACTTTATTAAATAGTAATATGGACGCATACATTTAAAATTCGATGTTGGCACCGCGCCATCCACCAGCTTCCTCAAACGACCGGAGATGGAGTTGGTCATAACGACCCGAATTCGTCCAGAAGTCCAGATCTCACGCCCTGTGAATTTCTTCTGTGGGGCTGGGCACCGGAGGTTTACCAAACAAAACCTCGCCCACAGGAACAATTGAAAGCTCGAATCCGGGACGTTATCACCAACGTCCAGCAAGAATTCCAGCAGAACTGGATTCCATCTCCGGTCGTTTTCCGGTCAAAACTCGTCAAAGGTAAGTTTGCTTAACATCACTGTCAATAAAAATATTCCGATAATTAAGCATTGCAATTTATTGTACTGTAAGTACATTTTCATGTGTCTATAGAAAGTTGCTATATGCAGACAGTAAGATCAACATACTAAAACTGCTCTTATAAGCCATTACCTTTTTTTTATTTTTACAGAACAGTTTACATAAGATGCTATTAAGGAAGTACATGAATAAGAGTATTTTGAGCAATGATAATTTTCACCATTTATAACAACAACAAAAATTAAAAGATTAAAATACAGTGCAATTCATTTGCTTCTGGATATAAACTCCTCAGCAAATGAATGACTTCCTATTTAAGGCCACCGAGATTAGCCAGGCTAATCCAATTGTACTTTAATAATTCTAACAAAAAACCAGCATTTTTGAAAGGCGTCTTATTGTATTCCAACACCGTTTCGAGTATACGTGAAAAGGAAAAGCATCGACATAATACAGCACAAGATATGCGTCGAGAGAACGTATTATATTGGCATTGTTAGAAATACAATAGAAACGCACAATAAATTGTAGCCTAGACTCTTTATTCGGGATCATTTAAAACGATGCGACAAGCCATTTATATCTATTTGCATTGAATGCACAATAGCTTGCTGTTAATGTTCACGGGGTTAAAAAAATACATTTAGCTGCAGCCAAATGATCATTTTTCTCCCCTTTTTTTGCATAGAAAAACATTCACCATCGAACCATATATAAGAATCGATTACACGTTGCGAAATCTCGCAAGAACAGATAAAAGAAACAGCGGGGAAAATAGGAAAATAACTGAAAATTTACGAAGCAAATCCGAAAGAGGTTTCCAATAAAAAGAAAAGTGGGCTGTTATATAAAGTTAAATAAATTTGGTGCACCGCAAACACACTGCCGGTGCCTGGAGCATGAACAACTTTAGTTTCATCGCCATGTATCATGGCTTGAACAGGAAGCACGTTACGTATTGCTGCAGTAAGCCAGCTTCCTGTCTTAAAAGTTTAGAAAAAAAATATACTAAACAATATTTTACCCACTTCAAATGCGATAAATTTCGTGCATTTCTCTCAGAACATAGCGTTGGTCAGTTACTGACAGTGTAATGCTGTTAGATATGCTATCCAACTCAAGTTGATAGCTCCATCTAAATGTAATTGTTCTTAGTATTTTAAGCAAAACTGAGAAAAAACAAAGGAATGCATTATGAAAACGTCCACAAATTGACAATAAATAATACTACAATGCTTCGTTATATTTTAGATAATAGAAAAATGGTAACGTTTCATAATGTGTTGTCTCGAATATATTTAGTTTCACGATGCATGTACAATTCTATAGATAATATTGTTATAAGATTGTTAGGCATAAGTTGTATAGAATATTCCATGTTAAATTTTGCAGCATATAACTTTCCGTTGTTGTGGGTTTTTTTTTGGTTCATCTTAGTTGAATATTGAGTTCAACATTATATATTTCCATTTCATTTCATACAATTTAAAATGTACGAGCGTAGGCCTATATAACATATACTGTATGTAGAGTTAACATTTACAGTATTCAGTTTAATTACATTGTATATAGTAAATACTGTAGTATAATTTTATTTTTATAGAATATGAAGTTCAATTGTCAATGCACAGCTCACTGCAGAAAATACTGCGTTCTATTAACACTATATATTCAGAGAATATAACGTTCAACTTGGCCTTACAGAATATCGTATAACGTTCTATTCATTGCATAGTATGTGTATCTTGCTTAGTTTATAGAAAACTGTAGAAAATGACCTTTACGTTTAATCACTGAATAATGTATTGCAGTAATATAGATTTCAGAGAAGTTTTTTTTCACAACATGTTAAATTTCCCCGCAAAGTTCATGTATTTCACATCAAAATGCACAACTTGCATTTGCACTGCGTGTTTTAAAACGTTATGACAATGTATACGTTATTACAGCGGAAGTAAAACATGAGTCCCTGCGAGTTAATCGCAAAACATTTGGGCGAATGAACTCCTCACGCTTGACGTTTCCAAAACTTCAAACTTGATTTTAATTATTTCTCATATCTGCAAAAAAAATATCGTTATTTTCGAGCCAGTTTTTGGGCATTTCATCGCCCACGCACCATGCAGTACTTTGCTTAAATGAACGCATGATCACACAGCGGAGACAATCACTGCAGCATGTGATGTGACAAGAGGGCTTATATTTGTCGTTTGCTGGTCATGCACATGTAAATGCTTCGTATAACATTAGAGACAAAGGAAACTGTTGTTGCCGAGCTTCGACTAAACCCAATAATAAACTCACATTGATGCCGACGGGGGCGCTGAAGAGAATCGACGGAAAAATGTCCCACCCGCCAGGCTCTAAATCAAACCCGAATCTGCAAATGTCATATTTTTCGGATGCCCTATGCGCGAAGCCCGTGGTAATTTCGCAGACTTTTTCACATCCATTTCGGGCTCACGTAACGTAAGCAAGATTTGTATTTATATAAGCCGAAATGCAAAAAAAAAATATTTAACCCAACATTCGGAGAGTACCGAAAATGCCTTCTGGAAATTTCTTGTTTGGAAAGAAAAAATAACAGAATAAAATCAATGAATGACTTTAGACTGCGTCTGGCACACGGCAAATTCCGCGGAGAAAACACCTCAGCATATATTTTTTTTCCGAAAAAAACAACAACAAAAAACATGGAGGAAAATCATGCGTTTTTATATTTTTGTAGGAACCAAAGCAAGGAAAACTTATCACAAGAGGGTCCTTTGCCTTATAATTAAACGATTCCAAGTACGTTTGTTAAACTTAAAATGTGAATTACTATTGGCATTTTTCCATGTCATAGTAATTTAAAAACCTATGTACTTTTTGTGTGGGAAGACGAAGTAATGTTTCGCAACTTAGTGACAATGCAACATACAAACATTTCAAACACTGGTACTTTTCAACAAGTAAATAACTTCATCGGAAAGCTAAGTAGGGTAAACCCTGTTAAGATTGACCACCATAAAAATGCTGTTGGTCACTGTACACAGGTGGTCACTATACGAAGAATGCCTTAATTAAATTAAAATAATGTGCATGTACACTGTACTTATACATGTAGACTTAAATACATGTAGAAAAAAACCAAAAACGTACAGAATCATCATGCCCATGTGCATTACATAAAGTTTATTTATTGCCTTATTACACATTTGCCTTTTTTAAGAAATTTTTTTCCATGTTTCCTTGTTTCAAATGCTTTTTGCTTTTTATGATCATGTTTTCAGTGAATTTTTCGATCTGAATAACATGATCCATAATTTCTGTGCAATTTGACACAGCATATTTTTTTTAACCTGCTGCACATTTCCAAAACATCAAATTCTGAAATCAACTCAGTTTCCATTTCTTCAAAATTATCCCTTTCCCCATTGACAATGTAAGAAGTGCAAAAAAGACAACACACACTGGTCACTGTATACAATACACAGGTGGTAACTATACAGAGAATTTTTATGAAGGAAATGTACACTAGAAAATCCAATACACTAAAAATTGGTCAACATAAACAGGTGATCGCCATTCAAAGGTGGTCACTTTTTCAGGTTTAACTGCAAGTATGTTAGATAAATATCTACCGATGAGGCTATTATGCAAAATAAAAATGAGTAACAATATCCTTTATGAGCCAACTTTCGTTGTTATAACGAACCTGAAATCAAATTAAATAAAACACAAAACGCCAGGTTTTCAAAGCTTCAATTTTATCGTTAAATAATGAATTCGTCTTTAGACCAAGTCAAATTTCTTGCGTAAAACTAAATTACAGAAGAAATACCCAGCATTAAAATTAAATAGCTTCTTTCCAGAATACAATTATTTTATATCCAATGTTAAAGGCTTTAAGGTTTTCTAAATAGCCTTTGGAGAAATCAAAAACAACAATCATTCCTTAAACCCGTCTGCAAACTAAGAAAATAAAGAATTAGTGTATCGTTATTTTATATTCATATTATGCAGAAAGCTTTTCAATTAGGCCGTTCTACCTAAAGGAAAGCATTCCCAACCTCAACATAAACTGTGTTTAAGTTAAACACACTTTCGGTTTGCAATCAATTTTAAGTAAAATCTTTATTACTCCATTAAGTTCTTCCCAAGAGACGAATAAATTAGCCCACTCGCAACGCAAGCCTACACAGTTTAAATACATTTGTTTTTTATGCAAATATTTGATAAACTTACTCCAATTAATCAACGTGGAAAAGAATCCGCAAATCTAAAGTTCTCTTTAGTGAAATAGATAATGCTTTATCAGATAACGCTTTAATGGAAAAGTAAAGCGAAAATATTTAATAAAATAGTTCCGTATCATTGAACTAAACCAATCTCTTATCTTTTAACAAATTATACTGAAATAGTAAATGGATAGTCACGAATATTTTATCATTAAACCATTATTTAAAAGTATTCTACTAAGATTAAATCTTGATTACATTTTGCTATCAGCAAATAACTGCTTCTGGTAAAAGTTTGGGAAACCAGACATCTCACAATAAACACTTAGCTAAACTCTAGAAACTTTCTAGGTTTTAATGTGAACATAATGAAGAAATTCTAACGATGATAAGCTCTAAGGAAAGCCTTCACATGTCTAAGAGTAAAAAAAAATGTTAAAGTATTTTCTTTTAAAAACATTCTTGAAAGTGTGAAGCATAATCAAGTTTCTGTCAAAACATAAGGCAGCATAACATTGAAATGGAAATTTAGTGACGCCTACGAATAGGCAATTTCATTTCCTTTTAGCATAAATTGTCTCTTAGAAACTTAGTTTTTAAAGCATTTTGTGCATCAACACGGCGAGTACCATACGGTTTAGTACTTCACAACAACCAAACATATACATGTACACTAATAAAATACCCGTATAAATTAAAGAACGTTCAAAACCCTCCTATTCAATTACGAACACTCCGTATGATTAAAATCTGCGCACGTTAATGTTCATAGCATAATTCATCGCATGTAAAGTATTATTGTCAAGACAATTTGGACTCCAATATCTTCAATAATTGAATTATTAAAATACCATACAGAGAATAAAGCAAGCATTTTATTATGAAAAAAATAATAAACCATTAATCAACATCCTTTCTTAAACTTTCATGTTCCGTTAATAATGTAAACATAAGCATGGATATCCCAAGCGGAATAGATTTTTGAATTATCAACAGAACTGTTAAAAAGTTGTACATAGTGCGATTTGAACATCATGTTACCATTCGCTAAGTTTATTTTCAACAATGAGGATAAAAATCTGATTCTTAAATAAACTAAAATATCGGAATATTTACCCAGGTACATTAGGTTTACCACGTACCCATGGCAGGTATTTTATATTTTAAACGGATAACAACGTTAAGTCTATGACCTTTAATCTGACTGGATTCTGGTTTCAAATTTGAGAGATATTCTTTCACTAATATACAGTATACAGTACATGTACATACTAATAAATTTGAAATAAAAAACAGGCACATTTGCGCTCTGATATCCTATAACGATTGCACATTGCCTATTTACAATGGACATTACGCAGATTTTGTAATCATGCCATTATCACGTGAGATTTCATTCATTCCATTGGCGAAAATTATCTGAAGGCACGTTATTTTAGTCGATGATTCGATGAAAAGATCACGTGATGCAGACTTACACGTAACTCTGGGTAAGGTCCATTGAAAAGTTATTAAAAATGATATCGAAATTCTGCGGTTTTACAATTATTAGAGCAAGTATTTGATATACCCAAATTTCTTAAAAAGCATATTTCTACATACATGTACATGTATATACTAGAGCCTTAAAAACTCCACATTTCATCCAAGAATTTCGAGTTATCAAAGCTTGGTTTCTGCATTCTCGCGTCTTAAATATGAACACAAAATGAATGCATCCACTCATTTCGAATTTCCTGAAACTAAAACAATCTGCATTTTTGGGGTCTTTAAAATGTACAAAAATCAACATGGTTTTAAGAGTTTCCTGAGGCAAACATCTGCATTGGGGCACCTTAAAAACGTAATCAAATGTTCCCTAAGAAAGGCAACCTCAATTTACTTTTCAATCAATTTTTTTTTCTCCGTTAGCATTGAAAGGTAAAGCTTAACTCCAAGAAAAAAAAAACTGGGAAAGAAAAAGGTGCTAAAAGTCATTGAGTTGTCATTCAGATAAGGCATTTTCATCCTAATGGTTTATCAAAAACCCTGGTCATGGAAGCGCACCGAATTTAATCCACTCCGACGCTCTTTCTACGCGACAATAATCCCCCTTTCAGGAAAACCACTGGAGAAACAAAGAGCAATGAAGATGATGAAAATGTGGGGGTCGAGGTAATATTAGAAAGCTAGGGATAAAAAAAAACCAGATGAAAAAAGGCCGCAAGTGGTGGTTTATGCTAGTTTTCCTCATAATATTGACACAATGAAAAGAGGCTCGTTCGCACTTGTGGACGCATTGACATAGCCGCTAATATCTAAACAAGCAGGTCTGACGAGGCCTGAGCAACGAAAACAATCCTCAGAATGGCACAACCTAGGGCAAAAAGAGGGGGAGGAACGCCAGGAATCATGGGAAATATAAGTGCTAATTCCTAACAATGGTTCTTTGTTTAGGCTCGCGTTACAATGCCTTGGAAGAGCGATGAACGCGTGGCTATAGAAAAGACATCGGAGAAAAAACCCAAATAACGAAGGAATAAAGTACACGGCAATATTACCTAAACTTTAAGGGCATGCTTCTAGAAATGTTGGAATGCGCAATACCATAGAGATCTGGATTTAATGCTATACTGCATGGTTAGTGTCACATAACAGAATTGATGCATCTAAAGGCTATACATGTACAGCGTGTCTGTTTGTTAACCTTAATTTGCGAAAGTATTCTTTAAGAGGATCTGTTAGATGTCCATTCTCCATGGAATTTACAAAAAAAAAGTTAAAGGGGAAAACAATTGCTTAGATATTTATAAAAAAGATTGAATAGATAAAGAATGCGACATAGCGAATACAGGAATTTCATATTTTCTATTTTTCTAAGCGTAATTTGCGGAGTTTTATTTTACAGCTAGAGTTAGAAGTATTGATGGCATTTATAATCTTAATTATAAACAATTTTAATTTACAGCGTGAGTAAAAAGAACTTCTCCATTCTCACCCCCCCCCCCCCCTTCCAATTAAAATGAACAGACCCAAGACCCATTTCAAGAGCCTTTAGGTCCTATGTCTTAAACGGTAATAGCTACAAAGAAAACGTTAATTAGAAAGTTGTATGGTGTCGAAAAATTAGTTTAATGGCTCCATTTGCAACATTTAATTATCGTTCTGGTATGTTTGCACCCATGCATAACACCGCTACATTGCAAGAAAGCTCTAGGACCTGGTTTATTTTAGGAATCGAGCTTTCCTGTAATGTAGTGGTGTAATGCATGGGTGTGAACATACAAGAAGCCCTGAAGTCAAAAGTTGTGTGGCAATCGATAATTGAATGTTGTAAATGAAGCCATTAAAATAATTTTTCGACAACCTACAACTTTCTAATTAACGTTTTCTCCGTAGATATTACCGTTCGAAATGGGCCTTAAAGCCAAATGGTTTGGGCACCATTGCATTCCGCACCCTATGGTTACTGTATGTTCCCCATATCCGAGTTTTTCATAAACTCGCATAAACTTTCATATTCGCATTGATAACAACCGCATTTTTAATTCAACTGAACTACAGTAATTCAATTTGAAATGGATTTTGAATTAATGCATATTGTAAAATTCATTTTAAAAATTAATTTAAAATATATTTTTTAAATTTATTTTTATTGCAAAATGTAATGTAAAATAAACGTTATATGTATGCTTATTGTTGAATCCATTTCAAAATTCATAGCAAAATGCACACCGACATTAATTTTGAAACGCACTTCACAATGCATTAAAAATTCCTATCAAAATGCGCACCAAAATTTATTTTTAAAACGCATTTCACAATGCATGTCTTCCACATATGGGTGCTCAAAAAGCAGACTTATGCACCACGCCAAACTACATTATCGCAAACGAACTTAACCTAACACCCACCTCTCACACCCTAATCCTACAAACCTTTAAATATTGGAAACACTAATGCGACAAACACTCAGACCATCCAACACTTATTGTTCCTCACACACCTTGACAAACCCTCAAACAAATATAACATCTTACATCACTTTCTCAACATAATAGTGATCCCCACAGACTCCCCTACTTTACTTTCCAAATATACACCAGAACAAATCGACAAGTGTTTAACTCTAACAATTAAGAAACTTAAAGAAGAAGACACCCAAAACAACATATCCCACAATATCAATAGCTCCACCCATCATCCACATTACAAAATAATCAACTATAACCCATTCACCATTCAGCCATACTTCAATTACAATATCCCATTTTTCCTGAAAAAAATCATATTCCTGATTCGAGCAAACCCCTACAATATATACCTGAAAACAGGCCCCTTCAGACCAAATATTAACGTCCCATGTGCCCTATGCTCAGGAAACCCTCCCACCTGGTCCCATCTACTTTTAGAATGCGCTTATCCAAACATCCATGCTCTTAGATCAAAAAACAAATTCCCGATAACTTCCATTCATACTAACTTCATGGAATCATTCCTTTGTAACATACAGGAGCCCGACATGTGGCTACTCTACAGACTAGCCAGTTGCTACGGCAAGGAAATTCAATAGATAACCTAACCACACAAAGTTAACAACATTAATGACCAACATGCCAGAAGGGGCTTAAACCCCATTAGAGCATTATCTTATCTCTCTCAGACTTATTAATAAATTGTAATAATTCTCTAACCAGGCATTAAGAGAAAAAAACTAAATATCACACAAAAATGATAGAAATCTATAATATCACACCAATACCATTAAGTTATCAGTCAATATACATAACTCAAGTCGACTCACATCAAATCAGGTAAATGGTCTAAATGTATAGCTAGGCGGAAATGCTATTCTTAGGCTTCTAAACTTTTTTGACGAAATACATATTCTATATCTAATTCGTAACGTTCCTCTTAAAAAAAAAAGGTAATTAATCTTTCATCGATCCATTTGCATTATTTGTCTCAATTATCCATATTTCGATGAAGCGAAATCAGAGTGAAATTTCGGGAAAAATCGATCGGTTGCCACGTTTCGAGCATTGCTATTTCGCAGAAATTTTCCCGTCGTCCTGAAACACAATACACAATATCATTTCTAGGTTTCATTCTTTCGCTCTATATGCACATTCAATAGGCGAATGTATGAGCTGCTCATCACGAAGGATCTCATTTCTAAGGCTGATTTGGTATCTGCAAAAGAGAGAGAAATAGGCTGCAACTAAATGAATAATCGATGGGTGCCTAGCAGATGTTTCATGCAAAAGTGGCTCCTCCGCACAACGCAATAGCATGGATTACGGGAAGGCACTTCTGAGGTTGCGACCAGCATCGTCATCAACCACACATAGTTAAACTCTCATTATTTTGTTCCACACAAATGCAATATGAGAAGAGGTGGAATGGGGAGGATGAAATAGGAGGCACGTCTAAGGCTGCCGAGAGGGGAAATATATAATAACGGATTCCACCATTATCATAATAGTGACAATTTTGTGGTCTACTAAGGAATCCAAACGATTTTTTTTTTACTTTGACGGAAATATACGTGCATTTTGTCAGAGGAAGAAAGCACCTCGTGTGCGAGAAATAGTCAGAAATGTCTTTTTTTAAGCCCCGTACAGACTACGACAAACGACAAACAAAAAACCACCAACGGTTTGTCGATTGGTTTGTGAGAAAAATGTAACAAACAAGTTCGAACAAAAAAAAATGATCTGGAAAAAACAGTTTGTCCTTCCAGTCGAGTGTCGGTAAAATCAAAGGACGGTAAATGAAGCCTTTCACAATAGCCTTGTAACATTCAAGGACCTCAAAAAAGTTCGTAACATCGTCTGCTTCGCTAATGATGGCCTGAAAATCGCCGGCTTAGCAGATACGTTTGTTGAAAATAGTTTGTCATAAAGTGTAAAAATTCCATTTGTTGAAACAAATCTGGACAAACGATTTTGAACAAACAGCTTTTGGGCAAGCAGTTTGTCGTTTGTGGGTTTTTTTGTTAGCAGTTTGTCGTAGTCTGTACGGGGCTTTACATTGTACATGTACGTTTGGCTAGGAGAATAAACGCGGTAAAAAGTTGAGTTTTAACAACGATTCTTTACAGAAAATCTGTCCAGGCAATGACTATGTCGTATGACTGCAAGATTAAATGGGCTTCGGTACACAAAACTTATCATCAAAGTATTAAGCCTTTCACAATAGTCTTGTAACATTTAAGGACCTCAAAAAAGTTCGTAAAATACTAAGTTCCTAAATGAAAATGGCATTGAAAAAGCGACAAATGCAATCTGCACATTCACAACACGCAAGGTGATCTCGGACCTGTTAATGCAATCCTTTTTGAGTCACGTGATGTTAATTTTGTTCGTTGAGAATGTTTATTTTCTACACTTTCGTACATAGGAAATGCATTTAATTTTCTCCTTAATTTTTATTATGCTAATAATAAAATTGATAAAGTCTATAAACTTATATTTATTGATAATTTGAAGATTTCAGATAATACCCTGTATAAGATTTGAATCCAAGACTAAACGGAAAACAAGTCCAGGTTCTGACTACTTAACATTTTAAGTAAGCTGCAATTGTTTATTCCGAGTAAGATCATTTTAAAATATTTTTTACTGTATTTTCTATTATAAAATTTCTTTCATTTCTGGTCTTTGTGGAATTTATATTTAACTTAATTCCATGTTTAAATATAAATAAATTGAAAGTCGAAACCAAAAAATAAAATGTATAAACTTTAATAAATTTTAATTTGAAAACATTCTAACAAATGAAACCAGTAGAAGGCATGATCGTAGGCGTTTTTAATATAAAATGCTGAAGGAATAATTGCATATCTTTGTTTTGTCCACTAACCTCAACGGCAAAAAAAGTTTGAAACCTGGGATTTGAAGGTACAAGATCTTCATACAAGAAATACATCTCTACAAACATTACAAAAACAGACAAACGGTGGAAATTTAATTTTACTTTTGCTCGATACCTACATGCATACGAAACATACCCCGCAGTGATGCAGATTACCGAAAAATTTTGCATAATTTAATATCTTTTGTCTATCAGATGAACATACTCAAGGACAGACATGTAGCCTACTTGAGCGAATGCAGCGATTTAATGAGATAGTCGTGTTTTGTTAGAGGGAGCTGAAAGAGGGCAGAAATCCAGGAAAAGTAGTTGTAATTCCTATAATAGGATGACAAAATAATGCAGGGTTCACATTTGACATATGGCATGCAATGTCCCTGTATGAGAGAGCACCTTCAAAAAAGATTATAAAAGCCGACATTTTCAGTCATCGAAAGCCATTGCAAGCAGCAGATTGGCAACGGCGCTTGTGTATATCACGAGGATTATGAAAGCAAAAATTCATTTTGTTGGGGAAGACATCCAAGTGACAAACCTGCCAACAAAGGCGAAACGAAGAGCCTAACGATGGCGACAAGGAGTTAGCTTTTGTCACGAAGCAAAGCAACATTTTCTAATTCCGCATTTTTCAATCCATCAAACGTACAAGTGGATCGTACAAAGTGCCAACAATGCGTGGAGCGACAGCAGACTTTGAATTAGATAAAAAAAAAGTTCAAAAACGAAAGCGATACCATTGAATTTGCCATCTTGTAACTCCTTCCATGGATACACACGCGATCGAAATTTTCCATCATTTTTTTTGAAGTCGTACTCGAGAGAAGACTTCGGAAGTACCTCGGAAGCTGGGCGTTTGAAATACATCTACATGCAAAATATAGGTTTTCGTTTCACCATTTCAAATTTGTTAGTAAAGGACGAAGGTATTATGGACATATTTTACGTGTCTGATATCCTGCCCACATTGAAAAAAAAAATGCATTCCTTTAAAATATGAGCAGGTGGAATTATTAGGAATTACAAAATGTGTATCAATTTAAGATATTGTAAAAATAAATACGTATCGATTGGAACATACAGTACATGTATAGAATGTATTTTTGTCATGGAATTATCATCAATGCATTTAAATGGCGTACAAATAAAAATATGTATCGATTGGAATACATATAGGCCTACCGTACTCAAATATACATATTCAGAATATATTTGTGTCATTATATTAGCATTAACAATCTATATACATGTATAAAGTTTAACATCATGGATTATTGGAACAATTAATACACAATATTATGCATTTCAAAATCCATTGCATCCACATGCATTTATTGTAAAGTGCATTAATTGTAAAGTGTACAATGTACAAGATAGGAGTTTCAACCTTGATTGTCTAACTGCCAAAGGGGTTTAATTATTGAAACCAATATGTATTTTTAATATACAGTAGTTCTATTGTTTCTTAAGCATGAAACTTATTTCTAATAATTGGATATTTGAAATGACTTCGGCGAGATCTTTCAGAGATCAGATCTGCTTAACATTGAGTTGGGCTTCGCCGCACAAATACTCGTACTTTTACTACATCACCATTGTAAGAATAAACAACTATTACATTTCAATTTACTAGTTTTATTCTATAAAAAATTTGTCGAAATTAAATGCTATTAACTAGGTTAACACGATAGATGTCAATCAAGGAACATGTTTCATAGCATGGCCTTTTTTAAAAAGGCACTTTTTACCATTGAAAAAGTGCCAAACGGGTGTAAAAATAATACGTGCAACCATTTATTTCATGATTTATTGCTCGTTTGAATCTGGAAGCAACGCAACAGAAATTATATTAAATTATGATCGATCGCAAACTAAAACAGACAGATTGAATTCTTTGACAAAATGAAGCATTTTTTTATTCTTTCATACGTAGTTAAGGTAATATTCCAAGCAGACTGCGTGCCCAAGAAAAAGAGGTTAAATTCTAGCAATTTTTTCTCCCCAACTCGATATTGTTTGCCAAAAGAAATAAGAGTGAATAAGAAATATGCCCCAGAAAAGAAAATAAGAAATATAAGGTTTGCAGACGAGATAGCATTACTGAATTGAAAAAAGGGGGAGAAATGATAAGTGGGCTGCGCAGACGAATGAAAAGATAAAATTTTTCATCTGAATTGATAGTCATAAAACCCTTCACACTTTCCATGCAACAAGAAAGAAATGGAAAGAAACAAAACATGATTAATGAAATTTCTATGTGAACAATAAAACAAGGTGAAATATATATGCGCGCAGACATATATTCTCAATTTGCCATTAATTTCCAAGTTTTACATTTCAAGTTTCGCCAACGAAAACTTAAATCAAGATGGCTTTGAATGCAATGGGAAAAAAATCCATTTTAGGCGAATATGAATTGAATAAGTCAAACTTTTCGCCATTCTATTGCCACTGGCCAAATAAAATATTAGTACACAATTTTCAAATGCCCTTTGTTGTAAATGTAAATTCTAATGCCTATACTTTATTTCGCAATACAAAATTCTTAATCCAACTACATTCTTTAAGCTTCTCTTACATTATCTGCTAAGTTAATTTATAAGTTCCATTACACCTTCTACAGTCATACACTGCTTTAGGAAAGTCCTGAACTATATAATAATCCAAGAGTGAACTAAGTTCAATTTCATTTAATCTTATTGAATATACCGGGTGTCATATTTTAAAGAATGTA
>JAQGAO010003138.1:0-17755 GCA_034697705.1 Ommatoiulus sabulosus | reverse complement strand
ACTGTAAAAATTGAAGGTAGCCTATAGTAAAAGGTAGCCTCCGACCATGGTCGGATTAACCGGAGTGACGGACTAGCGAGGTTCTACTGTAATTCTAGTTGTCATAACTTTAGCACACGGCTTGTCAATTAACACCTTTCCATAAAAACGTCCAGAAGACATTCAATTCAATTCTTTGCCCTGGTCATGATGGACCCCAACATCACAATTTAGTTAATTTTCCCGTAATTACCAGGGCTTTTTAAGATTAGGATGGGATGGGATGAGAAGACGGTCATGGCCGATTTAATATAGAAACTATCTCAGCATTCACCAAAATCGAGAATAGCCCGACCTGGGAATCGAACCTGGGTCTACCGAATGCAAGACGAGGATGCTTAACCTCTAATAATTACCACCTTGCTCGGTGTACATTATTATATGGATATAATTTTTATATTTTAAAGTACTTCATCCCTCGCCTAGTTACTTTCTAAAGCTGTACATATAGATAAAATATAAGACATTTTAACTGTTCAGACCCACCATCTCGTTCCTGTTTTTCATATATGTATGCGTACTGCAATTCAAAGGATTTACAGAACGAAAATAAGTGAACAGGGTATAGCTCGCAGAGTTTTCCGAACTCGAAATCAATGGCATTATATTCGTGCGAAACAACAGTTTTGGTCGCTTTATTGTCGACACCGAGCGACGTGCTCCGTTTTTTACTTCAAAAATTCGGAATTTTTACGAGTTTTTCGCCCTTTTATGTAATTGAAAAAGAAGACATCCCCTTTTAAGAGGGTTTTTTTCAACGTATTTTAGGCAGAGCTGTCACTGAGCCCCGACCCAGGAATCGCTGAAAATTCAATTTCTAAGCTTCGGAGGGATTTTCGAGAGGATTTCAAACAATTGTGCAACGTGCGAGAACATACACCAGGGCTTGAAAAGAGCCTAAAAAGGCGATAAAATTCGCAAAAAAAATGCCGATAAAATTCGCGAAAAAAGCCGCCAGTTGGCAGCATGCTTAACTAAATAAGACGAGAATCGATGGCCGTCAGAAGCTGGAAAAAGAAAACTCCATGAGAAAGTCAAGCGGAGAAAAGACAGGGCTTTCTCGTGTTGAGCAGGCGCGAGTATGTCGTCATACTTTTATGAAGTTAGAATAAAAAGATAAACAGATCTGGATAACGTAGCGTTAACAGTAAACTGCAATCCTGTCATTTAAACGACTTAATTGTCCTTTTATCCTTGTGGAAAAAACGCCTATTAAACGTGTACATCTTATACCCGATTCAAACTGGGCAAAATGAGCAGGGAAATAGAAATTCGTCTGCTCTAGCTACTACAGACTTGCTGATTGCATATTCCCACTGGGCAGCATTTCATCAGCGGAAAAATAAAGCGCTATAGCTAATGACGCGCAAAAGATAATTGAATTTTGAATTTAAAAATTCAATCCCCTGTACATATAAAAATAGATGCTTCTATACAAATATAGTAAGATGCCAAAAAACGTAGAAATGCATTTTTAAAACAACTCGCACGCCTATTAACCTTTATCAAGGCTGCACCACTCGGGCTTATGTTGGTAATGACCGACATCTTGGAGTGCGCATGCGTGAAACCGGGCGCAAGCAGAAAAACTAGGACCTGGTTCAAGATATAAAGCTAGCAGAAATTCGGCTGAGCTGTAGCGCCACCTACCGAGAGCAGAATGCAACAGAGCGAAGTGCGCATGCGCCCCAGCAGAAAGAATTCTGCCCAGTGGGAACAATCGCAATAATCGTACATGCGGTGTTTCCGTGGTTACCGCTAACACGCCACTGTGATTTAGATTTACCATTATCTCCATGACAATATTTTTTTATTTTCCATTTCTTTCAAATGGATATACTGTATTGCAATAATTTTACGATGCAATTGAGTTCAATTATCCAATTTGCTCATTGAAAAGCAGCATTTTTCATGGGAAGCATTAGATATTATCAGGCGACTGAAAAGCAAATTAAACATGAAAATACATGCATATACACGGTGGGGATTATAATTAAGATATCCTAGGTTTCTTCTGAATTCGCTTTCCGCAATCTTACAAAGTTTCAAAACAAGCTTTTATACAGTAAAAATGGTTATGTATAGCACTTGCAGTATATGGCGCATTTTCATATATTTTACTTTTGAAATCATTTCATTCAATTGAATATCATTTAGGTCGTGCGTTATAACTGATTCTTGAAGTGAATCGCAAGTTCCACTATCCAAAATTCAATTTTGTGAAAACATTTAATATAAGAACGTGTATAAACATAACAATATATCTGCATGAAATGTACATATACATTGTATTTGTATGGTTGTCGACATGGTGCAATCGAGTGCTTTTGGAATTCCCTTTATCCTCTAGAAATAAAATGACAAACATCAGGAACAACAGCTCTTTTTATTTCTAATTTTCAAATTTCGTTCATCCAAGTGCACCAAAAAAATGCTATGAAGCGATCCATATCTGTCCGAAGCCCTAATTTGGTATCATGGGATTTCGCAGTTCTGCAACTACTCTATTGCAGGTCGTAAAGTTAGCTGAAAACGGGCCACTTGGCAAAGTGTAAATATTATATTTTTTTCACTCCAACAATAACGGGGGCTGATGCCCATAATATTCAAAAGTTATGCACTTTGCGAATTCCCAGCGCTTTTCGTTTAAACCGAATGCCATTTATTTTATCGGCAAACGAAGAAAAAAGCCCTCTGTTCAGTTTATTCAGAAATTTATGAGAATTCTTGGCTGACTGCAGAGGTCAACATACGAAAAATGATTTCGAAATGGAAAGTAATTGCAGAAATTAACCCCAATTGGTGCTAGGAGATGAATATTAATTTAGCAAATGCACCATGAAGAAATACGGTAAACGAAGGCTATTACACATATCAGACACATACATACTCGCACTATTAATTTAATAATAGAAATGCGTTATTATAAATATTATTAAAATTTAGTTCGCGTTTGGGTTTATCCAAATGTACGTATATATACTGCGATCTGGCACAAAAATTAAGTTCCATGTACATTATATGTATTTCAACAGAAGCTTTACGAATGGCACTTTAGTAGTCATGAATTGCTACCTGGGAAGTCACGTGTGCGAAAGGAACACATTCACTGGGTTAAAAAACAACGATAATCTTAATTGAGTAAATTTCTAGACCAATTGGCTTGTCGAATTTGCGCACGGAATTTCACGCCAAAAGCGCCATTCTTAAAGCTACTGTCTGAGTACCCTTATAAGAATTCGCTGAAAATACAACATCAACAAAATTGTTGGTGTTAATAGAGCTAATAGAACTAAAAGAGCTTTCACACTCATTATGTGGTGCTAATTTCTCATTCACTCAAGTTTTTTTCATAAACTAATCGCTTTCATGACAAAAAATTTAACAAATCCACGAAGTAGCTGTTGCATGTGGTTTTTAAAAGAGTTTTATAATTGAATTTTTTGAGTTTTTAAAAATACGAAGGTACGAGATGTATATTATTCATTTAGGCATATTCACGAAAAAACTAAATATTGCTTAATTTGAAAATTAGGTTATGCGAAATGATCCTAACTCGTTGCTGAAAGATAAATATAAAAACAATAATATTCATTTTTCCGTGAGTATGCATAAATGAATAATTCAATCAAATAGTTAAAATTTAGAAATAAAATTAAATATACGGCTCGTACCTTCGTGTGTTTAAAAACTCCTTAAATTCAATTACCAAATTCTTTTAAAAACAACGTACAACAGCTAATTCGTGCATGTTTAATTTTTTGACATGAAAGTGATTAGTTTGGGGAAAAAACTTAGTGAAGGAGAAATAAGCACCACATCATGAGCATGAAAGCTATGTCAGGTTTCATAATAAATGGACGAACTCCAGTTCGAAGAAAGTACATCACGAGATGCTATTAAGCTTTGGGCGAGGGCACTCCTAACCAAGCAGTGGGAAGAAACGCTGCACCGCAGCACCGCGCACAAATTTTGGAGAACATGTTTAGTACCGTTATCTTCGCGCTATCAGAAAACAAATTACTTTGTGGAAATCTGCGCGTCACGAGCTTTCAATAGACACCCCACTCGCCTATATATTGCCTTATCCGAAACAGCTTCGGATCGCAGACACCCTTGCCATGTTAAATCCCAACCGTCCCATTCCGGCGCAGCCATTACGCGCCAGTCACGCCCAAATTCCCCGAAACAAATCCAATTGGGGCTCATTGTTTATCGCTGTTGCATTCGCATGACCCTCTATGGGAATAAACAATATGCAAATATGCCATTTTCAGAGCTTATTTATGGTAATCGGATAACCGTATAGCAAAAAAAAAAAATTGCTCGAGTTCCAACGTCGGTAGAATCAGTTCATCCCATTTACCACCGGCTCATGCATAATAGATACATCGCGTTTACGGCTGTTTTGCAGCTAGGGGCTGTACAACACCAATAGCATCTATTTTCGATTTCTATCATGGCGCCCCTTGGAAAATTCCCCATAAAACCGTACAATTAATGTCCCCCCATCCGTCTTCGACAGAGATTTCAACATTAAACTAGGCCTAAAACGAGCGATAAAACAAGATGGTGTCGACCCAGAGCGAGGGGCGACAAATAACGAATGTCTCGTAAATAACTGGCTATATTGACCATCGTGAGGACATTCATTACGACTATAGAGTAAATTGTCGCAGCTGATCATCGTAATATGAACGAATTATCGTTTTGCACGTTGAAACCTACATTATAGGACATTTTCCACTGGCATATCCATAACGTGCTAGATTTTGTCATGTTCCATTTTTATTAATTGATAGTGTTATTATGATATGTTAATCGTAATTGCGTTTATGTTTATAAGGTATACTATTACACGCTGTCTTGTTGGTGCATTAACAATATTTCTATGGGTGAACATACTGTAATTATCAACACTATACCTCCGTTAGCCCTCAAACGTGCAGAAATGAGCCTTGCTTAGATAAGATTCCCCAAAAATGCATATTTTATCACAGCAATAGTGCATTTATTTCATTATTCATAAGCACGAACCACTAAATATTAGTACATTTTGTATAAACCATGCAAAAGATATTCCCAAGTACACATATCCATATGTACTTAAAAAATTTCCACAGGTGCTAGATTTTATTTTGCTGATGCCGTCAGTAATCTACATGTAGAAGCAAAACTTCTAACATTACCTCTAAAAAACCATTACAAAGTCTGAAAATATTTTTAGAAACATATTACCACCAAATATTATCAATTTTCAGTAAAATCCAGAGACGAGATGGTTCAAACAACCATTAAACATGCAAGTATAGAAACAAGCATAAAACACATCAAACAAATAACTGCATTAAATGGTTAAGCGCACATGAGATGAAAAGCGGCTTTGAATCAAAAATGACGTCATTATAGGGATTCGAAGCATTTAAAAAAAATTTAGACTTCTGAATTTGGAAAATCTTGAATTGTTTTATTCAAAAATTTCAAAATGATAACTTCAATAAAGTCTTGTATGATTGATATTATATTGGTTTTTCTTTGATTTTCTGGCGTTCTATGTGTATGACCCCAGCTGAAACACCGAGTAAAAATTTTCGTAACAATTTCGCGCAACTTTAGAGATATATAACCACTGGTTAAATCGATAGTTTATATTTTTGCATTTCTGTCTTTATTTGAAGTTGTAAAACGTTTTATATCTGCATCAATTTCGAGGAAAATGGAAAAATGTCGCCCACACAACGAACATCCTTTTATGCATCGAACAATGGACTAGTTTGACGTCGCAAAGTTGCGTTGGTTATTGCGTTCATATTCACAATTACGATCGTAGAAAAGATGGTACTTAGCCCATTCGGTTATAGAAATGTGCTCTTCGCACGCTATATACAGTATATCCTATGTACATGTACATTATTTACGGTAAAACACGAAAGGGTGATTTCCATATAGTATACAATCCAATTTATGTTCCATAAAGTGCACCAACTAACCGAGTAATGTCTCGGTTCTTTATCAAAAATGGTAATTTAACGTATATATAATTTTAACCCTCCATTCTAAATATGTGCGGGCTTAATTGCATCATTCGTAACACAAATGTTTTTTTGTTGTTTTTTTCAACAAAACCAAAAGTTGAGTACGAGACAACCGCAGAGACAGCAAATATTTTTATCTTATAGGCCTACATTGTAGTAGACGTACATGTACATGTAAATTTGATAAACTAATTTCTAACCAAATAAGATGCAAATTGGAGTTCATTTAAATGCCGCTCTCCTTTCATTTTTATAAAGCTATACTGAATAGCACAATACGGTTACAAAGCATATTGTAACAAAGTACAAATTATGACGACAAGTCAACTTCATGCTATATACGATTAATGTTTTTCAGGTCGACAATATGGCGTCAAATGGGATAGTAATACACACTCATGTTATCTACCACAATGCTCCATGCAACGTCATACAAAATACAGTATTACGCAACTTTTACACGTAACTCATGTCGGTATAATGTAATGTACACTTCGTATACTGATCAATAACTGACGCAATTATCAAACGGTGTTTAACGTCGTCATAAAACTATTTTATGACAAATTCTCGACACTTGGGGCGAGTTTTAGCACTCAAACACGTGACCAGCTGGCCATCACATTCTCGACGCGCCACCAAGCGGTCACCAAGTTTCCGTTATTACGGGAAAGCAGGTGTGATTTGGGTACATTTTCGAGGATTGTGTCATTTGGACCTTAAGCCGCTTTGGAAGTCGAGCCATTCAGACCAGATTTACGATTTAAGGACGACAAAGATTCGAAAACGGTCGAGATTAAGACATCCTAGACGAATGTTGGTAGAAAGTTTTATAGAAAATAAAAAAAAACTGAAATTCAAGAGTTGAGCAAAGCAGCTCGTTACGTGAGATAATGGGGTTCAACTCCCCCTAAAGATGCTTCGTTTTGAATTTCCTAAAAAATACAAAACCTTCCAATATGTCAGAAGGTCAACAATGAGCTTTCGATCGATACGTCCATATATTTCTATTCTTTTTTTTCTTATTGAACTTTTGATGAATTCGGGAGTAGGCAATAAGAGGCCTATTTTTTCTTTATACTTTTAATAAAAATGCATGTTAAGTAAGGAACCCATTAGAAGTGTCACCGACAGCTGCCGTATCTTACATTTCCCTTTCTTCGTGACGCCAAAAAAAGTCACGAAAAATAAGTGAAAAACGAGAATGCGAATGGTATTTTCTAATAACGGAACAAAGAAATTTGAAAAAAGAAACAATGTATGAACGAAAACAAAAAAATAACTGAAATCAAATAACATGGAAATCGGAGGATGGATCTAGAACGGGGAATGTATAAAAACCCGGAATGCATAAAAATATGTAACTACATATTTACAGAAATGTAAATATGTCAGTATCTAGACTAATATTAAACGTATAATGGCAATAAATGGCTTGGCATAATTCAACTTATGACAGAAATAACTTGCAGATTTTTGTAAACTGCAACCCTTTACAGGCATTTATGTATACAAACATGTTCATAGATGGTTAAATTAAATCGTAAACTGTAACTTAGAAGTGGATGGTTTTTTCACAAAGCAAATATACAATATATAGTTGCTTTCTTTAAACAAATGTCAATATTCAATATTCAATATTCAAGGAAAAGTTATATATGACAGGATGAAATTATTTCCGATTAAATGACCGTTCAGCGTGGACACCTTCCTACTTTATAAAATGAAAATTTGGGGGGAAAGTTTGAGGGATTTTTTTAAAAAAATAAAGCAATAATTATGAGCTTTTTAAAATAAGTAATATTAAATTACTTCAATTTCCATTACTTAACAAAAAGAAGTACTTTGATTACTTAGTTAACTATACGCTCATAAACGTTGTCACCAACAATCATAATCATTTATGAGAATGAAATTAGTTAAGAAAACTTGCTGCCTTTCGAGCAAATACTATTTTCACCTACGTGACACTGTCCGCACCATTTAGTATAATACGATCAATTAACTTGGCTGGGGAGAGTATGTGGGTATACGAGATATGCTGTAATACAAGCACTAGCTATGAACATGCACAGCTCATTTTTAATAATGTTTCTAAGTTTGAACTCTACGACCGTACATGTACTTTTTCGCGTGCTTTCAATACTATCTGACAAGTTGCCTGTAATCAAACCTGACACGTATTAATTTTTGATGAAGTCCCGATGAAAGCTTCGATCGTCTTTCCCTTCACGCACAGTTCTTAAGACTTCTTAAGACATTTTGATCGTCTTCCACAACTGGATTTCAAACTCCGATTGACACTTTTTCATTACATGTATTTTCCGGTTTTATATTTCATCGCGATAAATCCAGCTTGGCAGATACGCAATGGCATGTTAAACCGGGTCGACGTAGGTCACAATCCAACCAAAAGTTGAGAACAAAAACATTGCTAAATTTTCAAGAAATGTCAAAGTTTGAAAATCCCTCGACGCAATTCGGTAAGAAATAATCCTTCGCAATTTTTTTTATCACCAGTTTGATGATCGTGATGGAAATGGAGTCTCAATGCAATTTATATAAGAGATCAATGAAATGGTTTTGTTTTCCATATCACCTTGAGTTCCATATATCAGAATGGCCAATCTACTTCTACTGCATACAGTACATTAATTCAGCGGTGGTTCGATGATTACAAACAATTAATTCAATACTTTGTATATTGAAATTAGTATTTGAATTTATTGATTTGTTCAAAGAACGAGGGGAGCAGGATGATGCGTTATTGGAACAATTATTTGGGGCATAGAAATTGAAGTGATCAATTTCCATTAATGTAAAAAAAGGAATTAAGATTATTTTAAATTTGGAGATATTTTGATAAATGATTTTGCATTAAAGCCACCGAAGCAAATACCTCGGAAAATAATACTGTATACATGTATGAAGCAGAACTTTAAGGGGCGACTTTTCGGCCTATTTTCGTGTTTTAAACTTTACTGGCTTCCTACTAATTACATGATCGTACAAAAGTTCCTGGTGCTGATGATTTATCAAACATTCGAATAAATTTGGGCAAGTAAAAGATAAAGGTTATGCATTTGCATTTTTCATATAATGAAAAGAAATATATGCTTAGAAAGCAAAGACCTACACAGTAGCCTACTTTTTTTCTCAAAAAGTTCATCTTTATTCATGAGTGAATCTTAATAAGCATCCGAAGATAATAAATGCATTCCAGCAAGTAAGGTATGTCCCACCCAAGGGAACAAATTTAATTAGTGGGATTTCAAGAAAAGTCGACTCGCGTTTTACGAACCTGTAGGGACCCCACATAGTTCGCAGATTAAAAAGTTCCTGATTGCAATGACAATGGCATTTTAAAAAACGACAATTTGCACTCACCTTTACAGTGTACTGTGTATGTTTTTGATATCTCAAAAAAATCACTAACAGCAAAAACATGGTTTTTTTACTTATTGACAACTGGAAGGTGACCCATTCCCATGACGAAAAACAGTGAAGAATACATTGTACGAGGCAATGTGCAACTTTTGTTCGTAACTCGAAAAGAAAATTAACACTAGATCAATGGGATAGTTTTCTGGACCATGGCGTGATTGTTAGTGAAAACGTTGTTTTCGTTAAATAGAAGGTACGCAGAAAAGCAAGTCGACTGCGTGTATTTTTAATTTTTTTTATAGCAAAGAACAAAATTCTTAAACTTGCAATAAGCTTTGTTGGTTGTGGAAAACTGCTTTCAATGTTTCTACTGTGTATACATGTGTACCGTATAATCCGAATGTTTGCCAAACATGAAGTTTTCTAAATGCAAACAATTAAGTTAGCTATTTGAAAGGAATTTAAAACACGAAAATTACAGGACAATAAAGATTACATGCATGTAGATGTGTACCGTATAATCCGAATGTTTGCCAAACATGAACTTTAATTCTAAATGCAAACAAGTTAACTGTATGAAAGGAATTTAAAACAAGAAAATTGCAGGACAATAAAGATTGCATGCATGTAGATGTTCTGGTATCATTTTCTTTCTCCAACTAAGAAATGTATAGGCTACGATTCATTCTCGTTACAAAAGTAAACAAAGGGTTCAGGCGCTTGAATACTCCGAATATGTCTCTTTGAATAGTATCTCCTGGTATTGAGGCATTCGCATCGTTACTAAAACTAACAAATGTGTTGTAATTGATGCATTAACTGCAAAAACTAAAGAAGCCAAAGAAAATAAACTACATGTAGATGGTAAAGTGGCAACGACTCAGTTGACCACCTCAGAAGTACTGCACATTTCATGCAAGGGTTAACGGTTCGACTTAATCATGCTTGGATGAAATGAATTGGAACCCGAACAAACAAACATGAGGACTACTTCTGAAAATATCCAGAGGAACTGAAGTTAGTATACAAAGAAAACAAGCTATAAAACATCTGTTGCAAATGTTACATTAAGAAAGTTTCCAACACTAAAGCAACTAGACGGTTCGTCGATGTAGTTTAAACTCATTTTCAGGCTCATGATTCAACCACAAATAAGGTGCAAGAACTCGATTGTGCAATATAAACAATAAGCTTCAATGATCGATCCAATACACCATTGCTTTAGTGACGAAACTTTCCACAGCTAGCACATTCTGGTTGCCAACCAATGACCGTGGTTTGAGTCTTCGGCCAAATTGGCTTAGATTTCAACTAAGGTACAAACAGTCCACATTGACCACTGGAGTGGATGTAAACCGGTAACATCTTCCCCGCGAAAAACTGTATACGGCAGCTTTCTTGAAAAGTGTTGACTTTCTTTTAAAAAATCAATAGTTCTTAATCCAAAGGGTCCAATAGGCCTTCGTCATTAAATTTCTTATTAAGCATTTTGTTTGTAAAAGTGGAGAGAATACAGCAAAATGTTTGGTAAATACCGCCAGCCCATTGGGAGCTACGGCTAAGTGGACTGTCCAATACAACTTGAAATTCGTTTTGGGAAATTCTAACAATATAAGGGAAACTAGGTCCGGTTCATCAGCAATTCCCATGACAACCCCACTGAGAAAAAACAAGCTCATGTTATTTCCTCCATTCAAACCTTCGTTTGCCTTTTTTTTTTTGGTCCCTCAATTTTACCATTTCTCTGGACCATAAAAAGTAGCAGAAAGTCCATGCATGCGTACCTAATATAAAGGCAGTAAAACGAATCGAAGAAAAGTTAATAGCATGGCGTATCCAAGGACAAGTTTTCCTCTGCTTGACATCATGGCAGTGCGACAAAATAGACTACAATTTTTATCAAACAAAAAAGTGTGAAAACGTGGTGCAACGATGTCCAAATTTTATTTGCTTAGATGACATCGACTACCAAAATGAACAAAAAAGTGATAAACGAACAAGACGTGGGTGGACCAGCTTCGATCGGTAACTTTTCATTCATAGTATTTTATAGTTTTCGAGAAATCGCTTTCGTGATTTTCCATTGAATTTCCGTGGAATACTTTTTTTAGAGAACTATAAAATAATTTATTTTATAGTTCTCTAAAAGAAGATATCGATCTCTTGTAGTTTGGCAACAACATTTTTCGAGAATATAATATCGCATCAAATAATGTTACATAGTTTTCTAGAATTACTAAAACAGCAATATACACATTCACAGTACAGTATACAGTCATAATTTTTCAATAATTTAAACGTTTTCAACTTTCCCATAAAACTTTTCTTCCATATGGATGGAAAATAACTCGGAATAATATCCTTTTTTGGGTTTTTCAGCATCCTTATACGAGCTCGTACAATGTTCTTAAATTGTCAACATTTGTCAAAGACAATTGAAGTGAACCAGATTGCGTAGAAGTCATCAGTTGTACAGCTTTTCAGAGAATGCCATTTTAATTAACTGTTGTGCCACCATTTTGAAAAGCCACTTTATCATGCTAATATTCAGATTTGAGTGAATTCGGGACTTGGTTTTCATGAAAACCAACCACGGAAGGAACTGCTCACGAGGCATTTCAATAACGGCGTCGCTACATAACTTTGCCTTTTAATTGCATTCTCGAAAACAGAAACAAGTCTGAGAGCTCTCAAACTTGTGATGAACAAGCCGAGTGCATGCATGCTTCAAAATCAATAGCAAATTTTTCCTAGAAAACTTAACCGTGTTCAATTAGACATCAAAGATGTCTCTCAGGAACGGGATTTCATTGTGCGGCTTATAGCGTACAACTTCTGACAGAAACATGCAAAGAGAATAAAATGCATTATTTAATCGATGGTATAGGGGCGAATACACGCTTATAAATCGCATTAATTTTTAAAATCAAATTCTCCTCCGACTTACGAGAAATCGTGAACAAAAGATTATAAATCCTGGATTTCTGGGAAAGGTTACGCAACCTCAACCCAACTTTTCGCTCAATTCCAACATCTCCGAGATACAGAAAAAAATAAGGTTCGAAGCAGCGCAATTCGCCAAGACTAAACTCTTCCAAGAAAATGCAATTTCATTGATTTTAGCTTAGTTTTCTGCTATTAAAATGGCATCAGAAGCGCATGGAGCACGCAGCGAAACCATAAATAAAGCCTAAAAACAAAAACGACCTTTTCGAAACCTCAATGTCTGTTAGATGAACACGTAGGTTTAGTTTATGGTCTCCGGGCTGCCACAATTCGTGTTAACTTGTTGACAATGGCGGCGAAGAAGGCACAATTTACGACGAAATTATTTCCGACCATTCAGAAGAAAATCCGAAAAGTTCTTGGACACTGGCAAGTTGAAAGGCAGTCGTGATTACGGCTCTGACGAGTCAGTTTTCTGAAAGACTTGATGTCACGTATACTGATGTATACACATGCCATTATACAACAATTATAACAACCAAATGAAAAAAAAAATCAAAAAGCCAGTAAATAAAGACTGCGAAAATCGGAAGGTTTGCAGAACCTGCAAAGCCAGACCAAATGAGATCAAAGTTAATCCATTTTGAAAGTATAGTGCCATATCAGGAAACTCCGAAAAATAACAGCTTTATGATAAAATATAAGTTATTTTACATAATACATGCGATGCTAGGGAAATAATGGACGAGAATAAATGTTCCGTTTATTCAAACATTTGCAGAAGACAACATTACGTGAAATACACATGAATAATGTGACCGAGTTACATTTATACGGGTATATCAAATACATGTCACTTCACTTATGCACAATCACCAAACCAAAACTAAAAACTCCAAACTTGAAACTTTTCTGGTTTGTGGCAACGAAAATAATGACGTAGCAAACTGTTTTTTCCAAACTAAAAACTAGAAAATCAAGTTTTCAAACTAAGTTTGTCGTTCCCATCGAGTGTCGGCGAGATGAAAGGGAAATAGCCATTGTGTTTATCGTGATATCCTCTGTCGTCTGCTCAGTTTTGTCAATGTGTTTTGTTGCAGTGTGTGCGCTCAGGTTTTCAAAAACTAGTTTGTATAAATTTCTTGAATTTAGTTTCGTTCACGTTGAAAGTTTGGGGTTTGTGGTTTTTAGTTTTGGTTTTGGCCGGATTTCATCCTCTAAGGAATTTCAAGTGAAAAACTTACAGTAAAATCTTACAACAATGAAACTCGACCGCTCAATGAAAAAAATCAAACGATTGCTTCCTCCCACAATTACTTCACAAGAACTTATTAAAATAATTTTGGAGACTTCGGATCCCGCAAAATTCTAGCACGATCAGCCAACAGCATCTAAGATTTGAAAAACTAACTTCCAATTGTATAGCCTTCGTTTATACGAGTATGTTTCAAGAGATTAGAGCGCATCTTGAAGTCGAAAACAAACCGGAGGAATTAGTGTTTTGGATATTTTTACCATGACGATCCTACTTATCTGCGTAAAAGGAGAACGATAGCATCTACGAAAATCTTGTAATTACAGCAAGACAAACAAGGCTAATCTTCCATTAGGTAATGCACGAATGTTTTCCACGCTCGCTCGAACACGTGGCGAGTGCATCGATTTCTCAGTTTTTATGGATTTTCGTTATACGATTTCTCGTAAACGTCGCCAGGGAACGCGTATGTCTATTGAATTTAAACCGCGTTTCTGACTTCATCATCCCTACTAAATACCAAATTGAATTTCCCATAAATAATATAATACTAGTCCCTTTTCCCTCTCCAGTTCTTCAAATCCATCGGTGCAAACGCTAAACACCGAGGGGGTGTCGCATTCGCATTTTTACGCAGAAACTATAAAACACGCTGTTATGGCCATCACGCCTAATACTCGGACCACTCCTTATAAATAAGCGAAAGGCGACATGGTGGGCGGAAACGAACCTTTCCAACACCTCATTAATATTGATCCGTGATACATTCGCTAGCTCTGACAACAGAGAAGTACGTCTGGGCCACGTTCTTCGACCATTTCCTAATGTAGAACTAGTGGGCAAGTCTTTGGAAGAAGCGCATTCAAAACGCACTTTTTCAATAATATCAAGCGGATTATTAAAGTGCTTTTTCATTAGGAAATGGCAGTTGCCACTGGCTATAGCAAGTTGGTGAACTACCCTGGAAAACCATCACCAGTAAACTTCATGGCAATGACTTCCAATGGAGGGAGTTGGCATGCTTTTGAAGTACCAGAATGTCGGATAGCAAGATATCATTAACTAACGAGTAAACATCAACCTACCAAGGGCATTGATTATGGGTATAGAACCAGTCGAATAGGATTTAAGAGAACAACACGATGGAAAAGACAAGTTCCGGTACACTACAGTATATATGGTGCTACCATCTGGAAGCCATCTCACTTCCAAGTTAAACAATGAGCAATCGCCTTCAGAAAGTAGACCGCACTTCGAACTTTAAAAACTTGCTACGTGAATTCCAATTGATGGTTTCGTCCAAAATAAGCAGATATGCGTAAAACATACATACTTGTAAATAAGAACATCCTTTGCATAAAAATGAGGCGCTATTAAAATACGTGTATTGCTGCGAAATAATTATTCAAGTGAACTCACTCAAGGGTCAAGAATTTTGAACGTAATATGAGTAAGTCTCCTTTTGCAAAGTGCAATTTAAAACGAACATTTAAAACCTGTAAAACGAACCCATTGTCAGAGGCAATTACCATTAACTTGTCAATGTCATCGTCACGGGCATTGATTATGGAAACTGAGAACGTGAAAGTCATGTTTGAGCTAATTACGTTTTGTTTTACAAACACGCTGATCACCATGTCTTGAGGATCAAACCTCCTTCAGAATCACTTAGCCTAATATGTTAGGTGCGTCGCGTCGCATATGCTGCATTTAAATAACATATGACGAACGGAAATGAAATATTGTTAGTGAGTTGAGTAAAATTCTGAAATACCAATTTTGTGCATATTGCGTTAGTGTTTTAACGTTACATGTTAATACTACAATGTCAAACTGAAAACTAGTCGAGTTGCTCTTGACAAAAGTTTACTTACGCAATTCGCTGACATTGTAACTTTTTTTTTGTTGATCTTTCAGAGCAAAAAAGGTCTGTGACCGATAAGCATGCAAGCATGCATGGGGGTTTCCAAAGCACGCAATCCAAATGAAATGCTCAATTGCATCAGAAATTGGAAAACAAATAGAATTAGATGAGGGAAAAAAATCTCGATTATGCAGCAGCTGCTAAATTCCCACATGACTAATTGTCGAAGAACAATTGACATCTAATCGGATTAATTACTGCATCTGATAAAAAAAATCCACTGAATAAAAAATGAATTCTTCAATCAGGAAGGAGTAATATCAAATGCAAGATACCGTATACACTCATGTTCAAAAGCTACTCATTATTTACACGTGTATACTTGTGAATTTTGGACAATTATGCTTATAGCTTCTGGACATCACGAGTGTACAGTATATGGCACTTGTCAGTGCATTAATAAAACGCTCTACTTAAAACTGTTAAATTTGGAAAATGAACGAGTAAGGTTTTACATGTTATCGTCATATTATAAGATGTCACACGTGCATGATCCAAAAAACAAATTACTCGATAATATGCAAAAAAATGACCAAGGCAATTTAAGACTTTTTGAACCAAACCATGTTTCAGCTAGAATATTTTCTGCAATGGACAAATTTATTTACCTAGCGGTAAACTCTGCTAATAGTGATGCATACTGTATACCAATAGAATATACAGTAGTGTCCATAGAATAATTTGTATATCCAATAGAAGCACATTCTGTTTTCGAATTAAGATTTGTAAAATTGTCAAGTTTCCGAGGAGAAATTTGCAAAATTTCCAACAGATTCTGAGGACAAGTTAGCAAAATTCTCAACCTTTTCAGAGTACAAAATGCAAGACTTTCAAAATTTTACGAATGCAATTTTTTTTTAAAATTTCGGACGTCCTAATGGGGGGAGGAGGGGGGGGGGTCCTGATGAGGACAGGGGGTAGGGAAGAGTCCAATTTTGTGCAAATTTTGAGGACTCCATTTTGAATGGCCCCTGTACAATTACGGCGTTCAAACAATATCTCCCAAGATTATCAGAGAAAATCCAAGCGATGGCATACCTAAGATTATTTGTCATTGGGTTTTAAATTGAAATGCCCAAAGGCGCAGCTTAGTAGTGATTTGCAACGATGGGGCATTTGAATGTACTCTGTACAGTATTCAGGCTACTGAGTGAGCCACCTAAATGTGCCTATCCTAAAAACGTCAGTTCACATTATTTCATTAGATAAATTATGACAAGTATTCATTAAACCAATGACTAGAATCAAGAAACTATAGTCAAGATATATTTTTTAAAGCCGTTGTTAGAGATAATTAAAAAAAAGCCCCAGAGTCATTGGTTCCACCCTAAAGCTTCATTTAGAATTTAAGTGAATCCCATCTTACATCCCATGATACTGTTATGTCAAAACTTGTCAATTCATGGCAATGGAAATGCTTATTGTCCAATTACCTTAACACACTGACGATGCACGTTGCCGATGCTAAAACGCTGTCTTTTCATCAATCTCAAAGGAACTTCGTTGTACAGAAGGAGAAATCAATCGTACAGTACATTCACAAAAGATCTTCAATCACGTGATCATGTCCCGAAGCACAAAAGCGAAGTTAATCAACAGTTTCCTAATTAATTTCTGAAGTAATTATCAAAAAAAGCTTCTGCAGGTGGCACGCCTTCGTCGCTCGAAGCGGTGTTAATTTGACAATCGCTTGAAGATTCTGGAAAAAAACGAAACAAAAAATTGCTCAAATCGTTCAATTTCAATGTTGAAACTTGAGTGTTACTTTAATAAGCCCTCGAGTATTGTAAAAGCTTAATTCAAACATTTTTTTTAAACATCCATTGAGATTTTAGTAAAGTGTGGTTTACCGACTATTAATTGGGTCCCAGAGAATTAGCATGCTCACATTTTCAATAATGAGCCGAGAGCAACGCAAAAGAGTATGATTGCATAATCCACTCATCGTGTTTGGAAATAAAAGAAACTAAGCACACAAAAAATCATAATCATTTTTTTCCGTAAGATTTAAACGCTATTTGGTTATTAAATATTCGGATAAGAAGAAATATGGCTAATAAGGCTCAAGTTCGGTTAAAGGGTGGGCACAACATTGTCAATTTCCCTGACTTTTCCCTGACTAAAATCCAAAATTCCCTGACCAAAACTTACTCGTTAATGCATATCAATTTT